>JAQQRF010001295.1:0-19515 GCA_030523145.1 Trissolcus brochymenae | reverse complement strand
AACCGCTGAGCATAGGGCCCCGGATTTCTCGTGGGCCTTTGCGTCCAGGACTAGAACCAGAGTACCTGCTGCGCTTCTCCGAACCTTGGTCACGCATTCGCCGACTTCCTTCATTTCAGGATCTCCTTTCAGGGACTTAAGAATGTCCGCGCAGGAGTTGCCCTCCTTGGCCTTGACAACTAGAGCGTCAGGCCGGGGTGCCCTGTTGCGCCTTCGCGTAGTAGTGGGTTTGGCTGTTCTGGCGGTTCCCACTTCCTTCTTCTTCTCCGAGGCTCCGTTGGTTGAGCGAAAGAGCACCAGTGGCGTCTCCGGCACCGCTGGTTTCTTCTCCTTCTGCCTTTTGGGCTTCTTGATGAGTCGCCAGCCATCCTCATCCTCTTGTCCCGGGGAACCAGCTGGGGTCCTCTTCTTCCTCTCGTTGTTCAAGGATTGAGAGACTTCTGCATATGACTTCGCAAGGTGGGGTGAAGTCTGTGCGTCAGCCTCCTTCAGTCCAGGTCTTTCTCCCAGAAGCTGCGCCGCTCGTGAAATGGCAGGCTTTGCCATCTCGTAAGAGTTCTCCAGTTTGACGAGTTTCGCGATGATCAGCTTGCTCACGTTCGTCTTGGAGTGAACCAGGGATGCCAGCGCCTCCAATTCGCCTCCAAGTCTCGTCATTGCGCGAATACTCCTCTGCATTTCCGGGCTTGTCGTGGTAGATGCAGCCGTGGCCAAGTCGGTCACCACGGTTGCACTGCGGTCGTCTGCTGACGACGAGTGGGAGCCCGCTTGCTCACTCCCAAACGCCGGTACTGGGTTTCCGAGTCCCTGCACCGTAAGGTTCGTCGTATGTTGACTCGCCATGTTTGGTTTATTAATCGGGGTGCCTTCCCCTAGTCTGTTTTTGGTCCACGAGAGCTATTTTATTTCACTCCTACCCCACCCCACCGTGGATATATATATATATGTTTCGGAAACGGTGCTTTTGGATACGAAAAAAAATTGGTCGTTTTACAGCATATTTAACATCCACGAAGCAAGAGTAACCTAAATATTATATATCAGACTTAAATACACGATAACAAGCGAAATATAACTTTTTTATATACTGGGATGTTTGCATACATTTCATGTACTGGTTTATATGAATACAATACATATATTGGTTTGCATAAAGAAAATTTATGCATCGGTATGTTTTAATACACTTCATGAAATGGTATTTATGAATACATTTCATACACCATTTTCTATAAATAACAATTTATTAGCTTTAATGCATATGAATTTAAAATATAAATAATGATGCGTTGACACACAATTCAATCAAATCGATGGTAGATAAATATTCAATTATTTTTAGAACGTTGATACGTATTGATAAAAATATTGACTGAAAATAAAAATAAAATTTACGATTAAGTACTGAAAACAAATATAAATGATAAAATGTAAAAATATAAGTAGAATAAAATACCATGGATAAAAATCATAGCATTATGAGTTTTATGTTATTAATCTTCATTATTGATACAGTATCGAGAACAACCATATGTATTCGAATCTACCAGTTCACAACCTAATTGTATTTAATACTACCGTTATATGAACTAAATTCTGAATTTTTATTTATAAGTCTATATATTAATGTTTATCATTGATTTTCAAATGCTTAGTGATTTTTTTAACTTTGATTCTTAGAATTTGTATTTAAGAATACTATTTGAACAAAAATGAAAATTTGTTATAGTAAAATGAAATAAATATTATCCCGAAATGGTTTGAATTCAGAACTGAACAGTATATCATTGTTCATGCGATTGGACTTTATTTACACGACAATTTTTTTCTATGAAGATTAATTCCATAAATGAAATTTTACTTTATGTAAATGAATTCATAAGATTGTGTTTTTCATGATATGATAATTTGTTGAATATGATTTTTATACTTTGTGGTCAATAAAAACGTTATCTTAGATCGAAAAAAGGTTTTAATCAAGTTTTTGTGATGTATCATAAATAGAAGAATAGACAAGTCATGGCTATTCTGTATATCACAGCACAAATAAAATCCTTACTAATTATTATATATTTGTAAACAAACTTGAATAGATGAGCTCTTGAACTATGAACAACTTGATATCCCTAGTAAAAATAATCATATATTGTCAATGTATTATCAATTTATTGAAATTATATTCTTAATGTATTGACAATATATTGATAATATATTGACCATATATTGTTGAATATTTCCATGTATTGAAAATATATCAACAATTAATTAGCAATTTCTAAAACTGAACACTCTATCGTTCATAAATTAACCATGTATGGTCAATGTATGTATGGTTAATATAATGTTAATATATTGACAATATAGTAACCTTATATTGACGATATATCAAACATACCAGTTCATAACTTGAATATAGTTATTGACACCGTTTAATTTGATTTTCATGGATATAATTTTTGCTCTGATTAATAATTTCTGTACCATTGTTGTCATCATAATTATTAACTACGGATATGATACAATTTATTATTGCGTTATTCCATTTTATTATGTTTATAGAAATTTACGATAATGGATATTCTGTATTCAACATCGCAGAATGAGTCACTATTGATCTCTGCAATCATGTGATTAAAGAACTTGGTTAAACAAGTTCCTCAACAAATTTAATGATCAATACCTAAACGTTTTGGTTTATTTCATTTTCACTCTCCTTAGTCTACTCTTATCAGTTCCCAAGATACTGGTAATATCCAATGATTTGTATGATAATACCGTATCCGAAACTACCATTCGCATTCAAACGTACCAGTTTACGATTTAATCGTATTTAAAACAACCGTTCAATATACTAGCATTAATATATTAATTTTCAGAATTAATATATTGATGCTTATTATTAATATTTGAATGCTAAACGATATTCCTAGCTCACTACTTGAAAACTGTAAGCGTAGATACATTTGGAACAACAATACAAATTTCTGATAGTAAAATTAAGAAAACATTATTTCAAAACAGTATAACATAAAAATCAAACAAGTGATGTATATTATTATGCCTGAGAAACAGTGCAAAATATCATCAACAGCTACATTTGTACACCGATCAAATTGAATTTAGATAAAGATACCAAACTCGCGTTCATGCAATTGTGAATTATTATATGAATAATATACATTGTCCCTAGTAATAAAAAGTCCATATATTAAGATTTCCATATATTGACAATATACAAATTATAAATTACCAATATATTCACAATATATGGACCATATAAGGTCATAATATGGTCAATATATGGATAATATATTGTTCATATATTATCAATATATTGACAATATATTGACGCTATATATCTCTGCTCCGTCTACACTTATCAGTTATCAAGATACTGACAAAATACAATAATTTTTGTTATAATACTTTACCTGAAACTACCATTTGTATTTAAACATACCAGTTTATGAAAGAATTGTATTCAAAATAACCATTGAATAAACCAGCGATTCGAATATTTATATATGAATGCTGATGATTAATATTTAAATACTAATTAATATTGCTTATTTTACCACTTAAAAACTGTATGCATAAATACAAGGATGAAAAATTTTCATAGTAATATCGAAGAACGACATGTCTGTGGAGACCGTAAACAAAAAAATTGCATAGCTATACCTGAATATAACGTGGACTTAATCGGCGATATGAGTCATACTTTTTTCAGTGTAAAATGCTACCTAAAAATGATTTACCGTTAAAATGTAATTAGAATCTGACATTAAATCCACGTCATATCACCAAATCATTAAATATTTTTAACTAGAAGTTCAACTAAAAGTTACAGTTTGTCTAAAATGTTTTAACGTATAAATCTAATTACATATAATTTGCTTGTAAATAATAACATCTTTTTTAATCCAGAAAAATTAAATATATTGTTTAGTTATCAAAAGATAAATGATGTATCTTTTTTTTACATTCAAAAAATAATCGTTTTAATTCAGATCAGGATAAAATGCTTTTTTAATTGTTATCTCATCTGTGTAGATGTCGTGTATTATTATTTATCATTTTTTTTACAAATCATTTAGGTCGGACGACTTATATTAACCAAAAGAAACATATAAGTTGGAATATATGTAGATTTTATATAATTTTATATCAAAAATATATTTTTCTATTATTTTTTCTATAAATTTAACATAAATCATTGCCGATTTATATTATTCTACGAATAATGAAATTTAATATTTTAATTATATGAATTATATTTTGAATATATCTCAAAATATATTTTTTCCGTGTGGGTTACTAACTATAGCCACTTTCAAGTGTTTTTCTATAAAAAATTTTATTGTTTATTTTCTATACCATTGAATGAATATTATCTGGAAATCAGCACAAAATTTTTGTACGAAAGGTTCACATTGCAAACACAATGTTTGTAATTTGTGCACAAAAATCGCGATTCTGTTTCCTCAAGAAGCGCAATTTTCATCCATGTCTAAGGTCTGACTTAACGCCCGTTTACTCAATCTATTCCTAACAGTTACATCTAATTCATTCATTATTCGGTTTTTTATGTATGACTCACATTTGATTTAATTGAGGACAATGTTTCATAACATATTGATCTCATAATAAGACTCACGTTTGCATTGAATCTAGCTTAATGAATTTTATGTTTAAATTAAGTGAATAGTTATCAAGTAATGAGTAAAATGTTTCATAATGATTATAGGATTCCAAGACCAACGTAGAATCCAAGAAACATTTTTTTTGAATTCTCATCGAATTATTGATACACTAGTTTTTATATGATCATATTTGAGGAATGTAACAAAAATATTAAAAACTTTGGTACTAATAATTTAGTAAAAAAATTAGGACTTCAAAAACATTTGATCATATTCTTTACCTTCAAATGACATGCAAGGTGTGTTCTGTGTTGTTATATTCATTTTGATAGAAATAAACTTGATTTGATTCAACTCTGATCGTCATTTACTTGATATCTATTGAAAAATTAATTTTCCGGTCAATTTCTGAAGTATATTGCGGTATATGAACAAAAAAAATGAAAAACATAACAAGCGATAGGCATTCATTAATTTAATTTTATTTATAAATGAAGTTGAGAGTGTCACACGTTAGGAACCGTAAGTAGTTAACATAATTCTCTATCAATAAATGAATTTTCCGTACTAACTAACTAACTAACTACAAAAATGGTAATTTTATTTCATAAGAATTTACTCGAGTATTACAATATTGATTACAGATATATATTAAAAATCAATATGTTTTTTGTATTAATTTTGTTATCTTGCTAACAAAAAATTCTTCCTTATTATCGCTGTTAAAAACAAACTTCAAAGAAGTTTGTTTATATATTCATTATAAATATTTTCATATTACATTCAACTTATTTTTAAAAGTATTTGAATACTAATTTAAAATACTCTGTAAAACATAACGTGTTACGGTCTAAATTTAAAAACGGCGCGCATTCTTTGCCTAGTTATGGTGTAGTTTGTCTAGTGTCGTGACTCTATTCAATAAGTTATTCTAGACCACGATACAAGGAAATGTTAATGCCTTTCATTTTACGCTCAGGTAACGATAAAGTATCTTCGCTTTTATTGATTGAATTGACCAAGAATATCAAAAGTCGACAAAAATGACAGCCCATCAACGAAAGAAGAACGAACATAAATCATGGTTAGAAGAAAAGATTTTGAACTCATGTCAGGATGGTTTAAAGGTGAGTGAATGCTAATACTTTTGAGGTTAGATTGTATTTTTCATGACAATTTAATATTTTCAGATGAAACATTTTCCTGGAAAAAACAGAGGGATCGTTACAACACGGTCATTTCAGAGAAATGAGTTCGTAACGATTTATCCTGGTGAACTTTTAGATGGAGAAACAGCGGAGAAGAAAGACATAACCTACAGTCATGATCCTAACAAAGGCTGCTACCTTTATTTTTTTAATCACAATTCAAAACAATTTTGGTAGGTATTTTGATTTAACAATTAAAAAAGTATAAAACTTATAGATGAATTTATACCAGAGTCGATTTTAAATGTCATATTTTCTTATTTAAAACTACGTTTGTTTAGCTAAAATAATGAGAAAATATTATTTTTTGATTTCATATCATTTTTTCAGAGTAAATAAGTAGCTCAATAGTGGATATATACAATAAAGATTTCTTTAACATTTTCTTCTATATAATCTAAGTAAACAAACAAATACCCTTAGTCCATCAATTCCTTTGCAAATGGTATCACCTAAAAATCGTCATCTCAGGTTCAAATGAGATATATAATTAAGATTTTCATGAAAAAAAAATGAATAAAAAAATTTATATCGGAATAAGTTTTTAAATCAAATTTTTGAATGTTAAATTAACAGAAATGAAATGTCTAACTTTACGATAAAGTCTATGCTCTAAAATATGTAACTGATGAAATATCAAATTATATTATCAAAATAGTTTGACACGTCCGTTCTTCAATGACATTTTAAAAATTACAATTCGACAATTTAATTTTTTAGCATTGATGCCACGTTCAGCTATCGTAGTTTTGGTCGACTAATCAATCATAATTTTGCTGAAAAAGCAAATTTGAAGACAAAAGTCGTTGAAGTTAACGGAAGACCATACTTAGTATTCGTTGCTAAGAAAGATATTCAGAAACATGAAGAAATTACGTTCGATTATGGTGATCGAAACAAACAAAACATAAAACATTTCCATTGGCTTGCTAAACCAGGAAAATCAAAGTTAATTGTGGATCAGTCGAAAATAAGGGAAAGAACTGCTAAGAAAGGTGATTATTTGAGATCAAAATGTGAATACGTACATTGATATTATATTTATACCACTTTGATGTAATGTATATTTTTTTACATTTTATGACTTATTGTTTTGTGTGAGTTATTGTAAGAATACACAAGAAAATGTAGTTCTTTATTTTATTAACATTTATTTAATATCAATATATAATTTCAACAATTTTTTCAGCGGGCAAGAACACAGTTCGTGAAACTTCTTACGCAGGAAATCACAATGTCTCAGTTGATTATCATCCGAAACCTCTTTCGTCAAAGTCCCTATAGTTCAACCTCATGCATGCGCTAAAAACAGCACAAGTAAAATAATAACAATTAACAGTAAGGTCCAAGATTCTTCTGTAAATTCGTCTTTTTCTGATCATTCAATGACAATAAAAGGTAATCCTTCGTTTAGAATTGCATCAGATTATTATGTAATAGGAGCTAAATTTTTTGAAGCTTATTATAGTTGAAGCTGGTTAAATTTAAGTTTGTTAAATTTATTGCATCTTATATGGTATTTTGTCAAATCGAGTACTATACTTTTTCAGTGATCATACTGTCATTTATAGAAACAACAAATAGACAAAATAGTACTTTTGGATACATCTAATTTGTTGTATCAGTTATGCTTTTCCATTTTTCAGTAAAAATTTGTCGTAGTCGTTTTACTTGTTTTGTTTACGCGTTTTTTTCTCGTTACAGAACCGAAAATTCTTTTAAAGAGAATCAAGATACGCAGCACTTTACCCGTACTTTCATCAGGTGGCTCTCAATTGATGAATCGATCGGATACTCCTTCATTCAAGGATGTAACATCCAGTCCGGGCAACGATGAACGAACTTCTAGCCCAAAGACTGCACCCATATTAACAAAACACATGACTAAAGAGGACGTACAGATAAAAAATCAACTGATTCATCCCAAAAATTATACAATCAGCGCAAATAATATGAAAAGAAGTCATATGGCAGTTCAAGAAAAAGAAAATATAGAGATTTCTCCCATTAAAATAAAGTCTTCGATTCACACTGAAAACCCAGATACAGCTATTAAACCTAAAAATAGTAACAATTGTCGTGAACGAGTGGACGTTGATAAAGTAGAAGTCTGTTGTGGCGTGAAAAAGATGCTTCATAATACGAATGAATTAGAAAATTGTACTGTTAGTCCAGTAGACAAAACAAAACATCAACATTCTAAATTATCAATTGAGAAACTGATTCCTTCAGCAATCGAGAACCTTAACAATAATTGCAAAGAAGGTAAACTATAAACTATTCGATTCGAAACTGATAATAACTATTTTTTGAAATTAACATTTTGCATGATTATTTTATGAAATTAATTCAAACGACTATGATATTTAGAAAGGAAATCTGTGTTTCATTTGATTATGATTTTAATTACAGAAACGGAATTTCATTTACCAAAGATTGGACATATAGAACTGACACCTATACTATCTGCTCGTGATTGCACTTCTCTCAGAACTGGTTCTACTGTATCTTGTGAGAACACAGAATCAGAAAAATCTCCTTCAAACTTACAACAAAAATTATTAGTTCCTTTCAGCCAAACATTGCGAAATTCTGCTGAAAAAAAACAAGTGATGACCAGGATTTATAAGAATAATGATAGAAATGTTTATATAAAATGTGACAAAAATTTACATTCAACAATCAACGAATCATCTGTTGTCGACGGAGAAAAAAATCAAATGCCGAAAATATCTATCTCACCCATCAAAATTACCGCAAATCTAGAAGGTAGTTTCTATAATAGATTTTGACTTTATGATACTTAAATCATTAGATGTTGCATGCTTCAGTAACATGCTTGACTCAGTTATGTTTTTTTAATTCGCAAAATTAATAAGTAAACTGAAAAAAATTAATGACGTTTTTTGCATTGCAGAATCACTAATCATGCCTAGTACATCTAAGAATTTTCATTCAGAGATGAGTTCTGAGAATCAAGCCTTAGAGTTCAAAAAATCGGCAGGTGTAATTCATGTCAAAAAGCACCAATACTTAGCAGCGACTGAGCCTTATGAAAGGAATTATTCACACAACACACTGAGCAGTCTATCATCTAAACAAATCAACAAGGTTATAAATAGCCATCCGAATTCAGGTATAACGGAAGTTAGTCGTACTGGCATAGTTCAATGTAATAACTCTGGAACAGGAAATGAAATATGTTCACAAATTTTGAATGATGTATTCGAATATGTAATAGAAAAAAGAGATTATGAAAAGAAACATGGTGTGAAGAGGCAACTGTTTGCGGAAACTAAAGAACCAGAAGAAATCAATTTTAAGAAACTTAAAAAAAAAGAAGAACGAGGTTTAGAAAAAAATAATTCATCAGGACCAAGTGATAATTCGTATTTTCGATATTTGGACCCAGGATTCAAAGCGAGTTGTCCTGTCCTTCTAGACGATTCGAAAGAACATCCAACATCACCGAATAGAACTGAACAGTTTGAAGAATTTGAAGAAAACAACAACCACTATTCATCAACAAATGCCAAATTAGATATTACTAGGACTCAGAAAGAGATATTATCAGGTGGTGTGTTAAGAGTTGTTGAGGACAAAATTTTGAATTCAAACGAAATGGTTAATATCAGGAGCATGAATAATTTTCACAATGAGCTTTTCGCATTATCACCGACTGAAAAAGGCCAAAACCTAAACACAATTGATACTCTCATGGAAACTCAAGAAAGTTTGGCAACAAAATCCAATGAATACTTGGAGAACGATGAAACGTTTGATTTAACACGAACAGCAGAACCCTCTACATGTAAGTCAATGACTGATTTCACGTACGAACCAACGGCTTCCATCGACGAAACAAATAATTGTCAAGATAAAACATTTCTTATGAAGGAGAAAATTAATTCGATCAGCTTTGGAAAAGATGTGAGAAATATGACAGTGCAAACAAAAGACATAAGTCAATATAAAACTTATACTTGCGTGTACTGCGGTAAGGTTGTTAAAGGACAGATTGCACGTCATTTAAAAACTGTACACAAAAATCATCCTGAAGTGAAAAGTATGTTGACTGCCCCTAAAGAAAACCAACGCCAAATGATCAATCTAATGAGAAAGACAGGAAATTATATAAACAACGTCGACAATCATTTCGATAAAATGGTTCTCATACCTGAACGTCGCAGTGCAAGAGAGCGCCAACCCAAGGACTTCATCACATGTTCTCTCTGCAAAGGATGTTACGTCAGAAGTAACATTAGGCACCATAAATGTGACGTTCGAACGGACAAAATCAAAGGACAATCACAGATCGTCGCAGGAATCATCATCGAAGATCGACTTCATCGAGTGGGGTCGAATACTTTGAAAAAAGTAGCTGCGAAATTGTCAAATGATGATGTTGGCAAGACTGCGATTCATGACCTGGTAATCGTTCTATTTGGAAATCACTTGTGCGAAAAACTAAGAACTGATCAATACAAAATGGTACGCGCTAGAATGCGTTTGCTTGCAAGATTACTTGAAGAAGCAAGAAAAACAGATGAAAGAATAACCGAACTTGCTTCTTTATTTCAACCTGAAGCATACAGTACACTTGTTAAAGCTGCTGATGTTATAAGTGGATTTGATGAAGAAAAAAATGAATTTGTACACGGAGCAAACGCCGCAGAAATTGGCAACACTATTCGACAAGCAGGCAAAATTTACAAGTGCTATTGCGTTGAAAAAAACCTTGAAGAGAAAGAAAAAAATATCGTTAGATTTTTTGATGTTTTCAATGTACGGTATTTTCCACGTGTGAACAAAATTAATGCAGAGAAAGCTGCAGAGAAATTACGTCACAACGTCGATATCTTACCATCGGAAGAAGACATTCAGAAGCTTTATAATTATGTTGTGCAAACCCGGAGTGTACAGTATGATCTTCTGAATACTTCGTTTACGCCTGATTCATGGAGAACTTTGTCAGAAACTACGCTAATTTCTCTTCAAATTTTTAACAGAAGACGGTCCGGAGAAAGTCAGAAAACGACAATTGACGATTTTCTATGTTATAAACCATGTGATGAAGAGGCTTTATCAAACTATGTTATGTTTGAAGTACGTGGCAAAAAAAATAGTAATGTTCCAGTATTTTTAACAAGAGAAGAAGCTCAATGTATTGATCTTATTCTACAATACCGTGAAGTAGCCAACGTTTCTGAAGCTAATCCCTACGTTTTTAGAATCCCTAACTCAAACAATGACAAAGAATGTCTAGAGAGTTGTCGAGTGCTAAAGAAATATGCTGATCTATCTGGCATCGAGAACTTAGAGACAATCACTGGTACTCTTCTATGCAAACAGTTTGCAACAAAATGTTCTGAACTACCTCACGTACAAAATGAACTTGATTTATTGGCAAATCATATGGGTCATCACAAGAACATCCACAACAGATTTTATCGCATGAACTCAACAAAAAGTCAAATAGCTCAAATGCCTCATATTTTGAGCAAAGTCACAACTCCGAAGTTGTCGAGCAAGACAGTCGCCACGACTTCAAACGGAAAGGAATTTGGATTTATCCAAACATTGTCTGAGGAAGAAAATTCAGATGAACGTACTGGATATTATAAAGGTAGCAGCAACAGAACATCGAACGAGCAGGCTGATAGAAATATCAAAGACAACATGGTTAATAAGTATCCAAAAAGAAGAATAACAACTAGAATTACAGGAAACAAACCCAAAATCTCCGGAGACATTACTGAAGACGAAGAGGAAAGCGTAACTTCGGGATCAGATTGCCATGCCGATAATCCAAAGGAGAATCAGGATTGTAGTAGCGATTCCTCTTGTTCAGATGAAACAGAAGTCCCAGAAAAAAAAAGTGAGTTTGAACATTTTAATTACTATTGAACTGCATGTTGTTTATATTAATAATATGAATTCACTTTCAATAACATCGAACTAAGATGATAACACAATAACAAAATAAGACAACTAAGACAATAACACTTTTGATTTAGTTATTTAATAATCATTTCAAACATAATGTGTGATAAAATTTTTTCTAATGTTAAATAAAACATTGCACTTTTTCAGGAAACGAAAGTGTAAGAAAAAGATGGACTATGAAAGAGATAGATATTTTGCAAAAGAACTTCAGAGAGTTTATACGAAGAAAAGTTTACCCAACGTCGGTTCAAATCCGTGCGGTAGTTAATAATTATGCTGTACTAAAAGGTCGTACAGTACCACAAATAAAGTCGAAGCTGCAAAATCTTTTTTCGAAAAAAAATTCAGCACAATGAGATGATTACAAATATCTTCTGATCACTGATCATTACATGCAGTACCTTTTCTCCTTATCTTATTTCATTTTATTTAAAAATATTATTATATCTTAATTATGACAGTATAATATATCGTATAGGCAATAAAGATATGAATATGAGACAGATAGTGAAAAATATCCAATGACTTTACAAAATTTTTTCTTACTTCACTGTACAATATAGAACAAATATGTATGAATATATTGCTCAACAGAACCTGAATTTTTGTAAGAAACACAACTTATAAGACCTACGATAATAAAAATATTGTTATTAGTTCAATAAATTATTGCACGAACAAGTTTATTGTGATACTAAAGCTAGAAATATCGATAGGTTCATACCGGCTAATATCAAGTTTGTCCAATTCATTTTCGATTTATAATATTAAATACTGGTCACGAATTAATAACAATTGAATGGTTATTACGGATGTGAATAGATCATAAGTCAACAAGGGAACAGTTTAGTGATGACAGATGAAAGTATTTCGTTTTTTATTTTAAGTTTCATAGTTTATATATTTATTTATTTTATATTTTGGTAGATCAACAAAATTACTGTATTATTCATTAACAAGATTATATCGCAAATGCTGTAACCTTCGTGAAATTCTGTACTTACCGTTATTTCAAATAATATTTAATATTAAAAGTACAAGTGTTAACATCCGTAGTCAATTTAAACATAAATACATTATCTATGAAAAATCCATGTGTATATGTATTAAATAAATGTAATACTTTTGTATATAACATACTCTGGTTTATCACTGATTGGAAACTGAAACCTTATCACCTAAAATTGAACATAAACAATTCGTCTGAATAATAGTAGTAAAAAATAGATAATTTTTCGATAAAAAAACGGTTTCATGTTAATTTATCTATAATTAAAATAAGAGACTGTAATTATACTCACAATATTGTGATGAATTCTTCATTTTGAGATAAAAATGGATGAAAAACGGAATAAGTGTACGAAAGTGTCTTTATTCATTGAAATTTGATTAAATCATAGTACAAATATAGCTTAGAAAAATTTGTCGTTTGTCGGGGTAATAATATATGTATATCTGTTCAGAATTGGTACTGCCAAAAAATAATGTTGTTCTTCATTTCACTTACAAAAGTTTTTTTATACGTTTAAAGTTCATATTGTTCGGCATTCAAATACTGAAAACCTGCATTCATATATACATACTAGATCATTCGTACATAGCAAGGTAGTTTTAAACATGATTAAATCATAAGCTGATAGGTTTAAGTACGATTGGAGGATTCAGATACGATATTATACACAAAAATCTTACATCTTATAAGTATTTTTACAACGGATATGAGTTGAAATGAGGGACATCGAAAAACACTCAGGATCAAGTTGATAACTCATTTAATCAAGTTTGTATACAAATATATGGCGAACAATTATGACTCTTCGCTTTGAAATAAAGCAGAGGCATAAGTCGTGGATTTCTATTTAAATGATAGCTCGAAATAATTTAAGATCACTATTTTTAATCCTCGTCGTCGCAAATTTCATCAGAAACAATGTTCAAAAAATTATCTAAAAATGAAACCCTCATATTTACGGAACAACCACATCAAAAACAACTCAAACTGGTGAAACGAGGATCTTATATTAACAAGAATATTATATTTTTAGGAATCATTCCACCTTACGAACAACATTAAAATAACAATTATGAAGTTTGATCATAAAAACAATATATTGAATATACACTAACTATCCTGTGCTAATATATAGACAATGAAATATTTATTCTAAAAATTTTTTAATGTATTGTTGATATATTATCAATACTCGAAAATACCATTATACCATAATAATACCACCAATTTTTGTTCATATATTAACAATATCAATAAAAAAAGTATAGTCTTTTGGTAGCTTATTATAAAAAAACTTAGACACATTATAAATGTTTAGTCTAGTAAAACATTTTATTCCAAGACGCTATTCTTATCTCTTGAACACAAGTGTCTTAGAACAAAACACACGTTTTTGCAGTGTTATCGTTAATGAAATAAAATATCTCAAAAATATATTATCATCAGGAATAATATATTGCTAATTTAGAATATTACAAAGATACGTGAGACAGTTTTTCTATCATAATAATAAACGCATATTATTTAACTGTAATTTGTTACTGTCATAAAAAAATTTTTATTTTTGATTACAATTAAACACTTCTATATTCAATTAAATTGCATTTTCGCAGGTATATATAACGGTAGTTTTGAATACAATTGAATTATAAACTGGTACCTTCGGATACACATGGTAGTTATGGATACGGTATTATTATACGAAATCTGGTATCTCACTGCTATTTTTTTATCTGATATTGGACAAATTGGAAAAACCAGAATCATAATTGAATTTATGTGAAAACTCACCTAATCAAGTTTATATACAAATATAAATGCAGATTAATCGGGACCTTGTCTTTCCGACGATATACTGAAAAGGCTGAATTCGTGGAATATTATCTACACAAGATAATAAAAATGGGTCAATAATGCATCTCTTCATTTACGTAGTCGTCATTTTTATTGGAAACGGAGTATCAAAATTTATCACTCAATGCTATTCGTGGATTCATAAAAAAACTACATGAAAAATAACACATCATAGTCGAAACAATAATTGTATATTGACCATCATGAAATTGTATAATATTTTATAACATCATATTTTATTAGATACGACATCAATTCATTTTTAAAAAAGAGTTTATATATTTACAGTATTTGAAAGAATGATACAACATATGACCAATTCATAGTCAACATATAACCATTTATTGTCGATCTATTGGTAATATATCGTCAATGAAATGGTAATATTTCATTAATATATTAACATTTTAAATATCATATTACCAATGTAGAATATCATGAAGATACGAGGCACAGTTTTCTGTCAGAGTGATGAACGGATATTGTTCGACTTTAATTCGTTACTGTCTTAAAAAAAGTTTTTTCTACTCTTGACTATTAAAAACTTCTATATTCAATTAAATTGCATTTTTGCATACAGATGTCAACTACTGGAAATCGCAACAGCACTCAGCATTGAAATACGAGAAATTAGCACTCATACACAAATACTCACATCGCAGGTATATATAACGGTAGTTTTGACGCAGGTATATATAACGGTAGTTTTGAATACAATTGAATTATAAACTGGTACCTTCGGATACACATGGTAGTTATGGATACGGTATTATTATACGAAATTTGGTATCTCACTGCTATTTTTTTATCTGATATTGAAGAAAATAAAGAAAAAATAGAAAAAAAAGAAAAGAAAAAATTCTTATATTGCTAATTTAGAATATTATGACGTTATGTGGCATATAATTAATGTCATAATAATGAACGCATGTTGTTTGGTTTTTATTCGTTACCATCATGAAAAAAAGTTTTCTTCTCATTTTGTCATCGAAAACAGTTATATTCGTTTAAATTGGGTGTATGCTTCAAGGCGGTTACCGCGTCGCGTTTAAAAACGTTATCAAGGTTCAATGTCGCCCATCTCGCATAGCTCAAGAGCCCTAACGCATAGGTTTGCTTCAGTATTTTTTGTATTATTTTTATTCGTTTATTATGGATCGCAATAAATCTAACTTACAAGTTTTCAACTGCTGCTTGCTTGTCGGCATTCAGTAAGTTTTGTTCTTGATATTAAATCAGATATTTTGTTATTTTCTTTGAGCTAATACCGTTACTCTTTATTTCCGTATTTAGGTATATAAAACTGACTCTCGTTAATTGTTGATAAGGTACGAGAATTCCGTAGTTGTTTTTTTTTATTACAGAGTTTTTGTCAATAGATGATGTTATTGTGGCTGATACGATTTTTGTAATTAGATGACGGTATGATTTGTTATTATGAGAAACTAAAAGCAGTTTTATTGAGTCAATTCGTAAAGCTATTTTTGTCTTCGAAACATTCATTATATTGACAAATCTCGACACTGAGTTGTCGAGATTTTCTTAGAATCCTTGTGTTGGTTTTAAGTCTAAATAACTGAATGTGAGCGTGTTGATATTATTTTCGTTGGATCATCGAAATTGTTTATTTTAGTTAGCGAGACTAGTTTTGTTCTGTATGGAGAGCGATTCTTTCGCAAATTTTGAATATGGGCAAGGAGCCTAGAATATACATTTTTCTTTTGTTTCTGTTAGTCTGAGAAAACAATGATTCTTGCGAGATATCGATATTATTTAGCTGAATTGAGATTACGGAAATGAAATTGCCTCGGACAGATTTAGACTTATTGTTATTTGAAAAACCGGAATTAATTGCCAATTATCTTTTGTATATTTTTGTATTCTTGAGTTTTGTGTTCCTGTTTTTGTTAAGTTCTCGCTTTACGGAACTAGGAATTAGTTATCATGCCATACTTTTCATTAAGTTGGCGAAATATCGCCTGGTGATTCTGACTACATTTTGTTTATGATATTTGCCATCTCGTGGGTGGCGAAGGGGCAATTGGACTTGTTCGGCTGAATTTTGGTTTTCCTGAACAACCAACCATTATACTGCATACAGATCTAAACTACTGAGAGTCTCAATAGCATTTTAGCATTTGAATGGAAAATATTAGCATCCATATATAAATACTTACATCGGTAGCTTATATAACGGTAGTTTAAAATACAATTGACTCATAAACTGGTACGTTTAAATACAATTGATAAATTCGGGAACGGTAACATTATACAAAGTTTTGTATCTAAGAATTTGTTTTATATCTGATATTAATGAAAATGAGAAAGCCAAGAGTCGCTGCCGCGACCCTTGATAAACATAATCAAATTTGTTCGAAAACTCATTTAGACTATTCTTTCCTAGAATATTCATTAAAGTAATACGTTAATGCATTGTTAATATATTATCAATACTTGAAAACATTCAAAAGTCAGTTGAAAAAAAGCCTTTTCATAGTCAGACATGGTGATATGAGCGAATCCAGAAGTATCGTTCACTTAACTGACCAAAGCAAACGTGTGAATTTTTTCAAAGGTGTGCCTACGATATGAAAATTTTCATTTTTTTGGTCAGCTAAGTGGACTATACTTTTGGATTTGCTCATATACCATTTATTGTTGATATATTAACAATATAAAATATTATGAAGATAAGTGCCACAGATTTTCATTCATAATGATAAATGCATATTGTTTAGCGTTTAATTGTTACCGTCATATGATAATGATTTTTTTTACTCAACTATCGTGAACTATTATTATTGTTTGAATGGCATTTTTGCATGTAGATCTCCAATAATGTGAATCGCAATAGCGTTCAGCATATTAATACGAAAAATTAGCACTCATACACAAATACTCACATCGCAGGTATGTATCACGGTAGTTTTGAATACAATTAAATTATAAACTGGTACCTTCGAATACACATGGTAGTTATAGATACAGTATTATTATACGAAATCTCGTATTTCACTACTATTTTTATATCTGATATTGGAGAAAATAATGAAAAACCAGAATCGAGTGCATATATGATGGTAGTTTTAAATACAATTGAATTATGAACTGGTACCTATAAATTCATTTGGTCGTTATGGATACGGTATGATAATAAAAATCTCGTATCTAGTATTACTGATAATCTGATAACTGATTACGCTGAAAATGAGGAAAATCAAAAACGATATTGAATTTTTCTGATAATAAATCCGATCAAGTTTGTACAATAATATATGAAGATTAGTAGTGACTTATTGTGCGCTAACCAAATAATGTCTTATCATGTGAAAAATAGATTTCAAGATATTCGAAAATAATAATTTTTATGAATATGATTTACAATGAAATGTTTGGTCTTCAAGTTACGTGCATAAACTTAATTTTGACTTTAAGTCAACATTACAATATTTAATAACGTTCGATTTGATTTCAATAACCCAATTATGTTTCGAAGTATCATAGAAATTATATATTCCAAATTATTAATTTCTCTTTATATGAGAATAAATTTTTCCAGCTAGCTATAATACAGAGGTCTGCTATGATTCTTGATAAAAGGAATAAATTATAAATTTCAAGAAACTCAGTAATTGTGAACCGAAGATGGAATAATTTACAATTTTTTAATACAAAAGAATTCATTATGGCAATTGCAAATGCCCGATTAAGTCGTGTTGAAAAAGGCTCATTAGTTGCAGTTTTATATTATTCTTGTTAACAAATCATGTATCGCACGGCGCTTTTGAATAGATTCAAAAAACACTGTAGAAGTTTACAATGTTATTTCAAATTCGAATTTTCACTTAAACGAAAAAAATTAGGAACATGGAACTTTGAATTAAATTATTATGGCATCTGAAATCTAAGTTCTAGTATCGCTATTATAAATTTGTCAACGAATACAAAATTTGTTAGAAAATCCTGTGCATGCAAAAATATCTTACAGAATTTCATAAGTTATTTTACCGGCGATAGCCTGAGATATTAGCATTCAGTGAACAAATAAATTTATATATTAACAAAAATATTTATTATCAATCTAAAACTGTAATAAAATTTACTAAAATCATCCAAATACACCTATAAGAATCTTCATTCGATCCGAATGTACTTCATTTTAAATCGTTTTTTTGTAAAGCCAGTTGCGCTTTAAAATATTGTTTTACAAAAATAAGTGATTATTTATGCAAATCCCAACATATTATGAATCAAAAATGAAATAATATTTTGAAATATAGTACGTTATGTAAGATGAATTGAGAAATCACTTTTTTTACCATTCGGTACTTTTGCATACACATATATTTGATAATAAATTATTGCGAAGCAACGCTTTGAGATACTTGTATAAATGTGTTGAAAAGAATGAAAAAACTTCCTATCGTACATGAAATGATTTTTTAAAACTATATTAAAAAGTATGTGAAAATACCTTTCAGTACATTTTATAAAATTCCGAAACCAAATGGAAAAGTATGTAAAAACACCTTCTTATACATATAAAAATATTTCTTTAAGTGGTGGGTTCACATACGTATTCAAAAGTCCCGCTTTATGCCAAAAATTTTTGCATACGGTATGCGAATGTACCAGGAGTATTCAAAAACACCAGTCTGTTACTGTTCTGGTATGCGAAACCACCAATTCCGAAATATATATATAGATATATATATATATATATTTTTGTTCAGATTCGATTGAAACATTCATCATGCCAAAGAAAAAACAACCGTTCAATGTCAGTGATAGGCATTTTAATCGATTGATAAAAAAGCCATACCAGGATAAAAAAAATCAAAAGTCACCAAAA
>JAQQRF010001294.1:0-17673 GCA_030523145.1 Trissolcus brochymenae | reverse complement strand
ATTATTATTATTATTATTATTATTATTATTATTATTATTATTATTATTATTATTATTATTATTATTATTATTATTATTATTATTATTATTATTATTATACGAAAATACAAAAGAAAAGAAAAAAGAAGGTCAATGTATACAATGTATTTTTTAAAAGAGAGAATTCTGTGCTTTTCCTTGGCTCGCTTTCATTTATGTGAAAATTCTTCTTCAGAATAAATATATAGCATAACTTTTGGCATCCGCGATGATTGTAGTACGGCAGAGGCTGAAGTGTATACTGGTCGCAAAGTGAGTGCACGTGCGCTTTGCACGTGTTAGCTGGAGCGACCCTCCCGATTCCTGACGACTGCCTACAGAGACTCTGCTGCAACATCATACCGTATCGGGGCTACGTTTATAACTTTATACGAGGAGGTTCGTCATCACATTTATTCAGCAACAACATATTTTATTCATCCGAATTAAATGTTGAACAACTTTTTTTATGAATCAACACTTTTTGTCATTATTTTTGACTATTTTATAACAACAAACAAACTCTTATTTATATATATATATATATATATATATATAATCCAACAAGTGAAAAATGATACGCCAAAAAGCGACATGAGTATATTTTATTTGAACAGCTGAGCACACATTATATAGTTGCTTACGTGATTTTAATTTTTCCTCGCATCCTTTTATCTTTTTTTTTCTCACCCCGCGCGGCACACCGACATTCTGCTCTGATGATGTGTACTTGTTTCGCTCGTTCAAATACGCACTTTTGTATATTTCCAAAATATACAACACAAGACATCCAAAACAAGGTAAAATTATAACGTGAGTGAATTCCATTAGCAGCGTTGGCTCAAACAATAACGCATCAGAAGTGAAAAGAGAAGATTTGTTCTATTATATATAGGTAAAAAAATGCAAACTATAGTATATATCTGATTTGGTTCATTATTTGTTTGTATTTGAAAAGTTGGGTGAATTCTGATTAGATCTTGTGGAGTATAGTGGAAAAATAAAATTGAAGAAGCTGAAAGAATGCAACAATATGATTTGTATAAAAACGCGAAGGAATGGAGTGTTGGAAAAACGGAGAAAGAGAGCGTGAGTTGTGTTGTACGTCGGAGGCGCCGTGATTCAAGTAAACGTGCAGGTGTGTCTCAGACTGGCCGGCGCCTCTCTGGAATGTCGGCATCTCAGCAGCTATACTACGTATACATATAACGCGCGCGAGAGAGTTGGGAGTGCCCCCTATAGCATAGAGCGCGCCCTTGTTGTGTGTGCGATGTGATGGCCGTTCGCACACCGCCACTCTCTGCTGCAGCTGGCCACCAACGCGTTCCCACGGCGTCCGAACTACAAAAATTGGACGCGCTGCAATCATTTCATTTACCGTATACCCTCAGAGTCACCAATCAAATCAATATTTTATCTTTTCTAATAACAATCACATTCATTGTCTGTTGCTTTAATATCTATCTTATATGAAATCAAAATCAAAAACATCTTGTTATTCACCAGGCTTTTATTTTTCTCAGGTTAGTTGCTTCGAATTTAATCAAGCCAGATTTGAATTGTTTTTTACTTCACTTTATATATAGTTTAGATTATTTATAAAATTAATATATTTTATTGATATATCAATTGATTCTTTTGTCTAGAGGACATTTCATTTCATGTCCCAATTGTAAGTAAATTTTTACAATTTTGTTTTTGTCTTCAGAAAATTTGATTAACGTGATGAATTGTACACCTGCAGAATGTTTACAAAGTTACATGTAATATATGAATGAAAAAAACTTGTTGCTCAATTCATTTACATCTATATCTCTGCTTGATAAACCAAAACAAAAAAAGAAACAAACAAACAAAAAAGTTAATTAGAGAATATTTATGAATATAACAATTGAGCGGATGCGTGCATTTGAGTTGTGGTAAAAATAATAAATAGAGTGTTGGCACTATTTAAATATTTTGGTTATTGTTGTTTTTTTTATCATGATTAATAGCTTATTATTATTATTATTATTATTATTATTATTATTATTATTATTATTATTATTGTTATTGATTAAATGAATAATAATATATGAAATGATTTGAAGAATTGAAAGATAAAAAGTTGTATACTACCTGTTGCGGCAGGAGCTAGGCATGTAAAAGGTGAGGAGAAAAAGACTTTAGTGGGAGAGTCGGTTGAGTAAGAGGAATGCCAAGCACAGAGTCACTGATGAGCATGTCTTGTACCATACAGGGTAGAGATAGGAGAGTTATATTATTCGACTACTCAGTGTATAGAGAGAGGCCCCGAGAAAGAGAGAGCGGTAAGGGGGCAGACTGGCGACAGACTGGCGGCCATGCACCTGCGTTCGGCAAGCCGTGCCGAGCCGCGCCGAGCCGACATCAGTCAGGGACGCACCTATAGTCTATCTCCCCCTCCCACATAACTGACCCCTGTGCTCTTCATTCTTACCGATTCCCACATCGCCAAACATCAGAGAATTCCAATTTTTTTTTTTTAACCGAGGACCAACCAAATCAGTGAAATCAGCACGCACTGAGAAACGACAAAAACAACCTGATACCCGCCAAATCTTTATATGTACATACCTTATTTTGTTTCTACTTTTATTTCTTCTTGTCTCGTCACTTTCACTCTTATTGCACACACAAAATATTTCAATTTATCAGAATGCTGCAAAAGGAGCTACAAACAAAGAGAAAAAACAATGTTTCAAACATCTAGTTGCACAATTGTTTTACAACTTTATAATATATATTGAATATCTATATGAAAGCGACAAAAAATAGAAGACAAAATATTTTCTCACGTCACGCTTCTTCACAGAGAGCGCGAGGAACCAAATAACTGGTACATTATATTGTTTGGACCTGACAACAGACCCATTTATATCCCGCCTACCAAAATGTACCTGTTACGGTTCCTAAGTCACGAAGTATTTTAAAATTTCATGTTGATTCAATATTTTGTTTTTGTTTTTGTTTGTTTTTTTTCTTTATTTATCGCAACAGAAAATTAAACTTTTAGAGAAGTAAAAGTATGATATTGTGAAAAAAATCGTATATAAATATAACGCACAATCAATTTTTTATTCGATAATAAAATTCGTATTTGTATAATGTTACTTTTATTTGTCATACAAAAATAACGTATCGCTTATCATAATAATAATAATCATAATACGTATATTTTATTATTTGATATTTTACCAATTTTTTTTCCTAATATTTTCGGTTTCTTGTATAATAAATATAATGTTATTATCGCAGAACAATGCAAATGCTGAAAACATTGTACAGACCATTCAAACGAATGCTATGTAGGGATATATTTAAACGAATCACAATTTCTTTTCATCCCTGGCACTATTTTGAAACAAATTTGAATGAGATTTTTTTTCTTCCTGTCTACAAGCCTATGACATTAATCATCTTATAGCACCTCCTTTCTTAGGTACACAAATCAACATTACCAAACTTTGATTGCGGCTAAGTAAGAACATTTTCTATATAATCATTTCAAAACAAGTTTTCATTTTCAAAACATTACGTACCTATAAGAAAAATAGTTTTGCAACTTTTGTAAATAAATTACAGTATGTTGTCCAAATTTAACAACAATTTCATCATCATTAATAATAATAATAATAATAATTATAATAATAATGATAATAATATTAATATTAATATTAAGCAATAACTGATAAATATGTATTTGTGATATAACTTGTGATGAACTTGTAATGATATATAATTTGAATAATATATACCGACTTTAAACACTTAAACATGAAGTGAATTCTGGCACTTGGTTGCAATTTGTCGACCTAATGTTCTTTTTCTTTAATTTTATTAATTTAATGTTTTTGTTATTAATCATATCAAAATGTAAGGTGATATGAATTGATAAAAAAAGGTTTTTATTTAATGGCATGCCATTAATACGACAAATTGTAAAACATTTTTAAATGTGTTATGATAAATTAGCATTGTATGCAATACAAAAGATGTATAGTGATGTATGATGTACACATAAATCGCAATAAACAAATATCACCAAAAGTAACCGGTAAAAGTTACAAATTTGGAATGATTATATTATTTTATCATTAAATAACAAATCGCTTTTTCTCATAAAAAAAAAAAAAAAAAAATAAAAAAAAAAAAAAAAATATTAAAAAAAAAAAAATTGTTAAATTAAAAAAAAAAAAAAAAAAAAAAAAAAAAAAAAAAAAAAAAAAAAAAAAAAAAAAAAAAAAAAAAAAAAAAAAAAAAAAAAAAATAAAAAATACTAACAATCAAACAAACAAAAAACAAAACAAAACAAAAGGATGAATATTTTCTCATTACATCAGAGATACTCGCAGTGCTTTATGCATATAAGTGCCAATACGAGTGCCTTAATTATTGTAACATTATAAGAATAAATACATTTGACCGCAATTTATAATCGTATATTGATAGTCTATTAGACAATCCACTTGATCTTATCGTATTTATCTTGCTGCTGTTAAGCTGTAAAAATTTATACATGTTAAATGATAAATTATAAAATCAATTAAATATATACTTGAGAAAGCAAACTTAACTTGAAAGTAAATAATGATAAAAAAAATTTTTGCACTAAAATTTGGTTGTACTATATATTGAGTTCAACTGCACGAAAACATAATGACTGTGATAACGTTGCTAACAATATTATCGCTCGGTAGGTTGCTGATTGAAATGATACTGTCTTTTCAAACATTGTAAACATGAACGTTAAATACATAATCAAAGATTAATCACAAAATGAATACTTTTGAACATCAGGATAACGATGCATGATCATCGAGCTCTTGAGATTTTGAACAAGTAATAGATAGAGGGAAAAAGTTTCTTTCTATCATAAAATCACAGTAACTTTGATTGTGGCGATTTAACCCTCGCACAACAAATCGATGTATGGTTAGAAAATAAATTAGCCTCTTTGAGCTAGTGAAATCATTTACGAGGATTTGTTAATCCAAAATCGGCATTTCTCTGTACTTGTTAGTTTCTCGTGCTGTACTAGAGTTTTTTCTTTTCTTTTCTTTTCTTTTCTTTTTCTTTTTATTTTTTCTAATTTCGAGTTCACTTATTTCAGAACAATGAACTGAATGTATATGCATGCGAGTGTTATTTTTGTTCGTACATTATTATATATAAAAACTCATACGTTTACTTCATTTCAAAATGTTTTTATAACTATATTGGACAGCATGTTATATTCAAAGTGATTTATGTACTTATTGAACAACAACATTCGGACATGATGAAATAAAATGGCTGCATAGAATCAATTTTCCCTGACTCTTCCATGAC
The DNA here is from genome assembly GCA_030523145.1 of Trissolcus brochymenae. Taxonomy (NCBI): domain Eukaryota; kingdom Metazoa; phylum Arthropoda; class Insecta; order Hymenoptera; family Scelionidae; genus Trissolcus; species Trissolcus brochymenae. The sequence continues at coordinate 12,306 of JAQQRF010001294.1, read as the reverse complement.
TCAAATTTTTACCAATCTGAGAACGATTCATCGTCGTCGCTAAAGTCATCCATGTTGTATAACTCCAAATCAGCCAAATGGTTTACCAAATCTTCATTTGCGACCCAATCCCAAACGAGTTGCTGCAAACGAAAGTGAGAGATAAACAAATAATTAATGTGGAAGATATTAAAAATGCAATTACAAAAAAAATGTATATTTTGTATTTACATTGAAAATTTCACTCTCTTCTGAATCTTTATTTCGCCGATGTCGAATCGGTGGACCTACATCTGTTTTGGTGCCATCTGGTAATGCGTGTAGATAAAAACATTTGTTTCCAAACGGACACTTTCCTCGACCTTTGTTAAAGTACTTACAATCTTTGGTACTGTAAGGAACAAATGAATAATAAAGTTACATAAGCCATTGAAAAATTATTAACCATTCTCTGATGTTCAGTTATGAAAAATTTGTTTTGCAATTATTTAACATTAAACTTTGAATTGATAAACTATTTGAAGATAAAAAATAGTTGTTCGTACCTTAAAGCATCTTTATAATCTGTTATTAATTTGTCCTTTTCTTCCTTAGTTTCCACCCAGTAGATACTAGGACAAACAAAATCAGATGGCACACGACATTCGGGACACCCTCGGATGATTTTGTTTTCAAACTGTTTTGCTTTTCTCCACTTGCGTATACAGCTCAAACAAAAACAGTGGTTGCAATTAGGTAGGATACCAAATCTTTGTTCACCCGAAGTTTTCTCCATGATTGTTTCAAAACAAACACCACAAGATTTTTCTCGACTCCGAGCGATTGCAAAAGAAAGCTCCATATCGATCTCGTGCTGCTTTACACAAGCCTGTAAAAGAATTAAAATTTTAATAAGTAAAATTATTGTTCGCACAACATAACGAAAATAGGAAACGTGAAGTTGCTTACATTAATGTGTTTTTTGCGCTGTTCCTCATTATATGGATGAAGAGCAGCGGCTCCGCACATATCACATACATCTCCATGCAAGTAAGAACAGTTAAACTTTTTACATATCCCACTTGCTTCTGCATAAGGACACAATGGGTCCGTTGAAGAGTGCGATGATTGTCCCGCATTAATGTTTACCGCTTGTGCATACGATAATGGTACAGATTCCGTATCAACTTGGATGTAATGATCCTCGCTAATCACCGACGGCACAAATTCTGGAGCTAATGCCCAACTTTCCTTATTAGATATATTTTTCTTACTGAAACCAAAATGTATATGAATATATTATATTATTTAATTATTATCATTATTACTTACTTTTCACTACATTCGTTGAGTTCATTTTTTAAATTAAGCTCATTAGAGGTTTGAGGTTCTGTGCTGGGAATTTCTGATATGTTGGTCCGATGGGATGAATTGTGACTGAATCGACACTGGTTTCCGAACCTGCAGGAGCCCTGCTTGAAGAAGCGACAAGGCGGAACAGATGATAACGCAGCGTCTCGTTCAATCACCTGATTCATATCGTTTCTGGTGTTTGGTGCATGGCTATAGCGACAATTTGCTCCTTCGCGACAAACGCCATTCTTAAAATATCTGTTGACAAAATCAACTTGACAACTTTCAACTTACAAGTTGCACAACACATTGTAATGTACACAAAATTTGACAAAAATGCTAAACAAGCTGTCAAAATGAATAAACAACGCTTATAATAATAACAACAACAACAAGAACGGACAAAAGGAAATCATAAAAAAGCAGCGAGTACAAATTAAATTGATATATAAACAAAAGAACATGAATAAGGACAAATCTAACCTCTTAGATATAATGATAATTTAATAACAATAATAATAACATGACTGAAAAGAATGAGGTTGAATATGCGAATTTGAACGAAAAATGAATATGTACTGTATATATTTGGTGCAATATAGCCATGCTTATTACAGCCTGACGGCGTGACATGCGATGAGAGATAAGATGGACTTTTGAAGCTATACTTAGAGGTGCGATTCTAGATAAAGTGAAGAAGCAGCATTTTATCGCCTCACCGGCAAGCTATGTTTTGTGTCCAGTTGTCGGCCATTTTAAAATCCGTTCGGAGCACTTGTTGATGAATAACAAAATCACGACCAACACGGTGTGTGAATTACAAAATGAGATGGGTGGTGCCTCTCTTTCTTTCTCTCTTTCTCTCTATCTAGCTCGCAAAACTGCGAGCGCGATGATCTTTTTGCTCAGTAAGACTCAACAACGGCGGCTCCTCTCTCGTTGTCGAACCCAAATATCACCGTAGTAGAATTAATCGCATGCTTGTTGTTGCTCAGCTTGTCCCGAGATCATTATTACGCCGCCGCTTTTGACGATTTTGCACATACAACTTTTGCAATTCTAATCAATTCTAATTCACTATTTCACTAACGGATATACACACATATCGACACTAACACACTCTTCCTCGCGTGAACTTGTTCTACGAGCCCAGCTGGCGCCACTGTCGCTCTTTTTTTTATATTTTACAAACTTGATTTGCATTTAACATCACTTTTTATATATAAAATTATATGTAGGATAATAGATGATTTCTATATAACTTTTATACTTTATTCAAAAACGTGCGTATCAAATTAATTTTACTACATGGGATAAGTATTGTTTGGGTGGAGTTTAAAAAACAGTTCAATTTCCAGTTTAATTTACGTCAATCTCAAAATATGTTTATTACAAATAAAAATTATTTGCATAAAAATGTACTTCCTTGACTACAGCTTTTGTCAATCAACCATCAGCATGACGACTAAAAATATTCGCTAATTTATATTAAAAAATACATCAACAAAATTTAAAATTTCAATTTCAAATTCTGTGTGCATCTATACATATCGCCTATCATCATTGATGACAATATATGATACTTTTGTACTATATATATATATAATAAATTATTGTTAACAATTGTTGTTGTTATTATTATTGTTATTAATATTATTAAAATGTAGACACACGTGTAAAAATGTTTTAGCATTTCAAGCGTTGAGTCTCAACAGATAAATCAACAAACGTTCATCTCCAAAATATAAATTTTAGGGAGATTTATTTTTATTGAAAAGCGCTTTTAATATATGACAAACATGTCAAATGTATTATTTGATGTTTAAACAAATGTCAGGTGCCCCTGCTAATTTGTGTGAGTGGTGTATGTATATAAAAATTATTTTATTATATTTATCTAACAAAAGCCGCAGCAATCTCTATGTAATAAAATTATCATTATTATATTATCATTTTATAATTGAACCATACAAAGAACAAACGTCAGAAATAAAAATTGTTGTAATTCGTTGACATGGTAAAGAAAAAATTTAATCATGATAATATTCTAGTATTATTCTCCCACACATATATTTATGTATAAATTTTATCTATTAACTTGATTTCACTTTTAGCGTATCATTAGAAAACACAATGTTCGATTAATTTAAAATTTACAAAAATATTAATCTTATATATAAAGTTAACAAGACATTTTTCTTTTGTATTAAAAATATGAAATTCAGTATTGTCATTCTCAACATGTGTCAATAATGAATATATTGTATCATTATATTGTTAAATGTATTTTACAGTTCAAAAAAGACAAGTCTCATAATTAGTGTGACACGATCAATAGAACATTATAATTTTCATTGTTCAATTGTAATAAAAATCGAATAATGTAATAGTTCATCATATCTGTGAAATAGTATATGATTACTGATTTATTATAATAAAAAAATATTAAGATCTTAATGGTTCTTGACGCATTCAACTAATTTGAGCAATAACAGATGGTGTATATATATAACATACTTTTTCCATTCAAATTTCAAATGACAATCCCCAAAAGAGGGATTTCCATTTTTATTGTCATTAAAAAGTTATAAAAAAATGGTCAATTTTTAAAAACGCCGAAACAAATTTTATTCCCGACATGAATGCTATTATAGGCATATGTTTGTTAATTATTTATTATTATTATTATTATTATTATTATTATTATTATTATCATTCTATAAGCTCTATTATTTGATCTATTATCAAGACATACCTAACGAATGAAAAAAACGGCCATTTACTTATACTTTATAAATGATGAAAGCTGCGATGATGCGAGTTTTATGTTTTCTTTGTGATAAACAAAGAATGATTGATTTATATTAACTATGTACAAAACTTTTTGAAATAAATTATGACGTGTCGTAAAATTGGTCAGAGAGATTGCAAGTTTGCGACGGTGGTTTGTTTTCCGTTGCAGCCTCATTGCCAAGAGTAGTCAGAGCTGCAGCCATTTGATTAGCCTCATTTCTTTTGCGATATTTGGTCGAGTATTTGTAAAAGTCAGACATTTCAAAAGGTTTGGTTACTTCACGGTATGGCTGGTATTTTCCTGGCTGCACAACCGTGTGATTACTCGGAGAATTGAGAGGAATCGTTATTTCAGCATTATTTTCCTGATATTGTAACGGTTTCGATTCCGCAGGAATTTCAAGCACTTTAGGAGAATCATAGTATCGATTCTGTAAAATATATAAATATATTATATAGGAGAGATAGTATAAAACATATAGTTAAAACGTCAATTTATAAAGTTACCACAATATGAGAAATAGGTGGACTGTCAAGTTCTGGACGAGGTTCTGGAGCAGCAGGCCTTGATCTATATGGTAAATCTGGGTCCTTCCTAATACTGCTTGTCGTCGTATTGTTATAATGACGTTCAGCAGCAACAATGCTGTTGGACGGACGTAAAACCGGAGCTTGGCTGCAACTAGAATCAAGTGACGTTTCATACCAGCCTTTTTCTTTCCTTCGTGCCGAATCGGCGGCATTATTATCCGCTTTACCCAGCGGAGACTCGCGATTTGATTGGCGTGACTCAACGCTACCCAGAGATTGCGTGCGAAGAATTCGATTTGAAGCAACAACAGGTTGCTGCTGTTCCAATAGCATTTGATTCTGCGACATCATCTATTTAATAATCAAAACAATAATAACGGTATACAATTTGTAACTGTACTTGACAAAATGTTGTCAAAGGTTTTACTTACTCTCTAAACTTAAATACTGTTTGCAAGGTTGCTAATCAAAGGGAGGAAAAAGAATTGTTCTATCAAGGTGAAGAGATTTTAATAGCGCATATGTGTTATTAGTATGAAAAAGCTACATTATAAATCATAATATAATAATTAATAAACCGTTTTACTGATTCTTACGACATTTACTTGATTTGGACGATTGGTGTTTTTTGTTGTATTACAAACAGCAACACCGGATCGAAATCCGGACTGAGTAATCCCTGGTGGAACGTTTTGCGAATTTGTGTGTTGCTTTCGTCGATCAAGGCTACCGAATTTGTCCGTTTCTTTGTCTTCTGGACACCAGACCAACTCCCCGTTGAGACGAACCCAATAGCCCACCGAGTTATCAATTGTACGATATCGCGGTGATCCCTGGGCTCTGCCTTCCGAAATTGTATCAGGTTCCCTTCGTTGTCTCAAATTTGCAGGTGAGGTTGTGTTCGCTTCATGTGCTACTGTTTTATATTCAAATGACTGAGAGTATTGCTGCTTTTGTGATGTTGTGTATAATTCTTCCGGCATCTGCTGGATTTGGTTTATTCTCTGTTGTTGTACTTGGTTCTCCATGTATCTGATATAAACAATTCAATTACATTATTACTATTATTATTATTGCTTGAAATCCCGTATGTCGTACAGATATATATGTTTCTCGTCACAGATATTTTATAAATCAATTAATCAATTATTATAAATGCTCATCTTTTCTAGGATAAAAATTTCTGTCTTGTCATTATTATTATTGATCGATTCGTAAGTGATACCTAAAATGAGATCCCACTTTTTGTACATTATTATCAGTCTCATCGTGGTAATACCGAAATGCGATTTGTCGGTCATCCTTGCTGAAAGGGTTGGTCAACGGTCGGTGGTGTAGTCTTTCCTCATGATAACGCGCTTGACCGCGCGGACTAGTATTTCTTTGTTGTTGTTGGGCCCCTTGCGATAACGTTCGGCAGCGGAATTGGTCAGGTTGAATATAAATATTGTTATTAATATTTTGCTCGTGGTCAGACAACTTGACAACTCGTTCCATATGGTTCGAATAGTAAGGATGACTGTTCACTGAGGGTGGTGTCATTTGACAACAAGCATCATAATGCTCACGGTTGTAATGTTCCGGCTCTTGTGGACTTAGGCTTACTCCTCCTTGTTCATGCAAAGGTTTTGCATATGAATCTCGTACTGGAAATGTATCAAATAATTTGTTATATCATTATTATTAACATTATTAATTTGATTATAATATGCACGCGCGCTTACATGATCCAGTGAGAGGAGGACGAGGTTTTTTCATTCTGTGTTTGTTAGAATTTGGAACGTAATTTTGGAGATGAGCATTGGCAGGCCCTGAAGCACTTGCGTGTCGCAAACCTGTGCTCTGCTGTCGGATAAAATTCAAACGAGCATCCAATTCCTGTAGTTTTCTTTGACATTGTTGATACACTGATCGTTGTTTTCGACGAATTGCCCGGTTTTCTGACAAATCGTTTATAATTCGAAGCGCAGCTTCTGCTTTACCTATTTGTATTTGTCTTTCTAGTTCAAGGTCATCCTATGAGAAGCAAACAAGCATTTTTATATTTTTAAATCATGTTTATACTATAAAACAAATTTAATTGTACACTTACAGCCTCCGAATTGCTCATTTTAATTATTCTTTGCGTTATGGGAGCATTCAAAGGTAGAGCAACCCGACGACGTAAAATTGGTGGACTTTCTCCCGGTTCAAGAGGAATTTCTGCTGGTAAAACACCAGTGAGTTCTGCCTCAGCAATGCACAGATTCTTAAGCTCATTATTTTTCTGGTTAAGTCTTTCCTCTAAAATTTGGCGTCGTTGACGTAATATTTGTAACTTTGTTTGCATTGACTCGTCGACACCTTGCTTCAGGACACTTTCGTTAACTGCCATCACTGTGAAAACCAAATTCGACATAATTAACCTATAATCTTGTTTGAATTAAAATTTGCATGTACTATTTTTTTATCAAAGATAAATAAATAAATTATAATAAATAAATAATTGTTCTTTCAGTATCATTTACTAATATTAACTCTAAAATTATATGAATAATGAGGAAATGAATAAATAACTCACCCATATTATTGGTGTCTATTATTTTGAATTACCTACTTCTTAATAATCATAACAGATAAAACTTTTATATACATATATAAATAAATAAAAACATTGAAATCTCTCGTATTATTAAGGCAGCTTTTGGCGTATTCACATAATTATCACATCACCACACACCACAAATAGACAAAATGTCAGTTGTTTTGGATGGTTCGTTGTCACTCAAGTCATTTCACTGCTGCAACGGTATCAATGTCTTTTTCTGTATCATTATAATAATATATAATATAATGTATAAACGAACAAAGAATGGAATAAAATACAACGTCAGTTTGATTGCTCTATTGTTTTTGTACGTCATACGCCTCCACTGTGTTTTGTTGAATGTTAAAATATTGAAAGAACTGGATTTTTTTTCACTTGTGTGTGTTACTGATAAGGCGCCGGGATTATAGAAAAGTGAACGTTTGCCGGTATAAAAATAGAAACATAACACAATGTTATAGAGGGCGGCAGTAGCAACAGCAGTAGTAGCAGCCTAGCAGCAGCGTAGCAGAACAGGGCAGTTTGAGAGAGAGAGAGAGAGAGAGAGAGAGAGTAGAGAATGAGCTCTATATGTACGTACAGCGGGGATAAGAGAGGATTAAAATTGAACAACAACACGTTCCATCTAAGCTAAGCGCGGTATCCACAACGGATTTATCGGTGGACGCATTATTTCGCAGCACAGGATCAAGCAGTAGCAGAATTTATAAATTATAATGGAAGCACTTATTCCTGTAATCAACAAATTGCAGGATGTCTTTAACACTGTCGGTGCTGATGCCATTCAGTTACCACAAATTGTTGTTTTAGGTACTCAGGTTAGTTTTCGTTTGATATAATTTTTGAATCGATTGCTGTTTGAATATATAGGTAAGCAGTATAAACATGAGAAGACAATATATGCTATGTGACTTGAATCAATTTAAATGATTGTAGAGTTCAGGAAAATCGTCAGTGATTGAAAGTCTAGTTGGAAGATCGTTTCTACCCCGAGGAACTGGGATCGTGACACGTTGTCCTCTGATTCTGCAGTTGATTTATACACCGAAAGATGATCGAGAGTACAGGTGTGCTGAGAGCGGAACTCTCGATGCTGACGAGTGGGGCACATTTTTGCATAAGCCGAATCGCATTTACAAAGATTTTAATGATATTCGTGAGGAGATTGAAGCCGAAACAAGCCGCAAAGCCGGCCAAAACAAAGGCATCTGTCCCGAGGCCATAAATTTGAAGATATATTCGGCAACTGTTGTTAACTTGACAATGATCGACTTGCCTGGAATTACCAAAGTGCCGGTTGGCGATCAGCCACAGGACATTGAAAATCAGATTAAACAGCTGGTACTCAAGTATGTTTGTAACCCTAACTCAATTATTTTAGCAGTCGTTACTGCTAATACGGACATGGCTACCAGTGAGAGTCTCAAATTGAGCAAAGATGTTGATCCGGACGGCAGAAGAACTTTAGCTGTAGTTACCAAGTTGGACCTTATGGATGCAGGTATGTACAAACTAATGTAATATTGTGAATATAATAATGTAATCAGTTTTATATTACGAAATCTGTTTTTCTTTTTTGCTCGGGTATGTGTGTTGCAGCACCCAGTATCATTGACTAAATATTTTGTAAATGGTAACGATTCAGACAAAAACCTTATCATCATTCAGTGTCATTGATGTTTGTCAAGGGTGTATGTAAATGAAACTTATCTATATATAAGTTACATTCATAACATCAATATTGTTTTAAAAATGTTTAAAGTCTCAAATATTTTGATGAAACTTACATTTCAATATAAGTTAAAAATAAAAGAGTGTTCGGAAACAATTTTGGCAGCACATTTTTAGCTAATGATGATAATTTGTCATTAGCTTAGAAATGTATATATCAGTGCGGATAAGGTGGTTAAGGATAATCAAATGTATATATTTTCAGGCACTGATGCTATTGATATATTATGCGGACGAGTTATTCCAGTCAAGCTTGGAATAATTGGTGTTGTTAATCGCTCGCAACAAGATATTATGAACCGAAAAACAATACAAGAAGCTTTGAAAGATGAAGCTTCATTTTTACAGCGCAAATATCCAACGCTTGCCAATAGAAATGGAACACCATATTTGGCAAAAACTCTGAATCGTTTGCTTATGCATCACATTCGCGATTGTTTGCCTGATCTCAAAGTAATATTTATTATACATATTATGATTATTATAAATATTAGCATCAATTTGCATATGATGGATACATTTGTTGTTATTGATTGAAATATGATGGTGATGAATATTACATGTTTTTAGACCAGAGTAAACGTGATGGTTTCTCAATTCCAATCTCTTTTAACATCATACGGCGAAGATGTTAGCGACAAGAGTCAAACTCTACTGCAAATAATTACAAAGTTTGCAAGCAGCTACTGTTCTACAATCGAGGGAACGGCACGCAACATTGAAACGACAGAGCTGTGCGGTGGTGCTCGAATTTGTTACATTTTTCATGAGACTTTCGGCAGAACACTCGACGCCATACATCCTTTGGTGGGTCTTACCAAATTTGACATTCTCACTGCCATAAGAAACGCAACTGGACCCAGGCCCGCTTTATTTGTTCCGGAAGTTTCGTTCGAGCTGCTTGTCAAGAGACAAATTCGACGATTAGAAGAGCCATCGTTGCGCTGTGTTGAATTGGTTCACGAAGAGATGCAGAGAATCATTCAACATTGTGGCACGGAAGTGCAACAAGAGATGATGCGTTTTCCGAAGTTGCATGAGAAGATTGTCGATGTTGTTACGCATTTACTCAGACGAAGACTGCCCACAACTAATTGCATGGTCTAATCATATTGACTTTAATATTCCTCTTTAAAAGTCACGCTCGATTTCAAATTGATCAATTAATTTTTTTTTCTTTAGGTGGAAAACTTGGTTGCCATTGAATTAGCTTATATCAACACCAAACATCCAGATTTTCACAAAGACGCAGCTTTAGTTTCGTCTTTAATGAAACATGCTGAAATAGATCAGCCAAAGCACAAAAGAAATTTGTTGTTATCTTCTTCGAATTCGAGCGGTATTGTGTCTACGGAAATGGTAAATAAAAAAGTAAATATCCCTTTTCAACTTTCTTTTCTACTATTATTATGCTTCAAATCTTACTTAATGAGGAGCTATGATATTATTTATTATTTTCTCATTAGAGTTTTATTTTGCAGAATACTAAGTCGAATGCGAATCGTGACGAACTACTGCCATCTGTGACAGAAAATCCAAATAAAGAGCAGCAGTCTCAACAAAATCATTGGTTTTTGGGCAATTTGTTACCTCAGAGTAAATCGGAGTCGGTTAACTCAACAGATGGTTCGCCAGTGAGAGGTCGCGATGATATTTCCAATCCGTTGACCAATTCAACTGTGAGCTCGCCCCAACAAAAGCCTGTGAATCTTTTGCCAGAGGTGCCTACGCAAACATCACGAATGTTGAGTGACCGAGAGCAACGCGATTGTGACGTCATTGGTAATTTGATACACCACTTGAGTACATTTTGAGTTCATTTACCAAGAGTTCAATCTATCTTTTATTGGTTTCTCTATTTCAGAACGACTTATCAAATCTTATTTCTACATTGTAAGAAAATCGATCCAAGACAGCGTACCCAAAGCCATAATGCACTTTTTAGTTAATTTTGTCAAAGACAATTTACAAAGTGAATTAGTTACGCATTTATACAAATCTGACAACGCGGATAAATTACTTAATGAAAGCGAACATATCGCCGTTAGACGTAAAGAAGCAAGTGATATGCTCAAGGTTAGTTGTTTCTACAAACAATGATAATGATAGAAAACGAAATATAATAATCACTTTCACGTGAAATAAATTTTTGTTTTCGTTTCAGGCACTTACTCAAGCAGGCCACATAATAAGTGAGATACGAGAAACTCATATGTGGTGATAATATGATCATTGCTGTTTGAATGTATTATTATTAGTTACACTTTAGGACTTGAATTTACACGTTTCTTGCTAAGTCAAAAGAGTGACTCTTTGAGAGCCACCGTCGATAGTTCCCACATGTGCACAGAGAAATTATAGTCAAACCTGATCTTTTCAATTAATCGTGTATATTGATTTCAGCTGACTTTTTTCCTTTGTATATTTAAGCATCAAGTATATAAGTATCATAATGTTCTTTTATTCACAAAATTGTGTTATTACGAGTGGTACGAGTAATTTTATGCGCGCATATAAATAATTTTTCATCCTTAGTTAGCAATATATATCCACTTGATAAGTGGTATTATTGTTATTCTTGAGAAAGAGACTAAAATGACGCAAAAATACGAGATTGGTTGAGTAGCAAGTAAAGATAGACAAAAAGCCAATTTATTATATCACACGCATATATAAAACTCTCGATCATCAAATAATTATAATATTAAAAAAAGTGGCGCATTATTATTTTGTTTTCAATTTCAAGTTTACAGAACAAAATGTTCACTCGATGCTTTTGCTATTCTTAACTATAGAATTTTTACTCTTACAAGTAAGTCGCGCAAATGTGTTTCGCAATAATTTTGCATGTTAATTTTTCTTGAGCAACCATTGATTTATCCACTCATTGTGAACGTTATTAAATGTAACATTGAATAGCATTGAACAATAAATATTTTTTTTTTAATTTATGAAAATTGATATATTTAAATGAATGTATTACCTTTTGATTATTTATTTATGAATTCTGGTTAGACTGGGCAAGCGTAATCTTCTCTTACCTTTCTGTTGTATCCTGGATTACATTCGTTGTGCATTTATTATGTCAGAAATTAATTTTGAAACGTTACTGAGCAACTCAAAACTTTACAAGTCAAGCAAAACAAGTGGACTGTATTTGTTATGTAAGAGAAAAATTTTCTTTAAGTATGAATGTCAGAATTTACTAGAAAACGGAAATTTTATAACACTAGATGATGATGCGCGCCCTTCGGGCGCGCCCCCTCCTAATTTTAGTTATAAGTTATTAAAATCTTAAATATCATTGAAATATAAACAAAGAATCATTCCTAAAAATAATCATACATAAAATT
>JAQQRF010001293.1:0-13384 GCA_030523145.1 Trissolcus brochymenae | reverse complement strand
CACAGGTCATGGGGATTTGAGATGTTACCAGCACAAACGAGACAGGGCAGTTAGCAACCTGTGCAGGTGGTGCTGTGATGTGGAGGAAACACCTTTCCAGGTCTTGGGGGTATGCCAGGTATTGGCAGCCGCGAGATGGAAGGTATTTGGCAAGATCCAGTTGGAGAGTGATTAGGTCCTGCAGATTTAAGCGGGGGGATAGAGATACAATGGCGAAAGCTAAGTAGCTCTGTAACTCAAAATGTAACATAATTACATGTTTACTAATTGACAAATATTTTTTGCAAAAGTTAATTTTAACTAAGTGTAATAAATTTGTTAATCTAATTGAATTGTTCTTTAACTGCCAACCCTTTAGTTTGTATTTCTTGTGTTAGTCTACATAAGCTAAAATCGTGTGTAGTTTTTCCGAAACAAAAATCATAATTGCCAATTATAAAATAAATTAGTTAATACAATTTCCATATAATTAATCCAATAAAATGGTTAGATTTCCTCATTATCTTACAAAACTGAAATCTCATTACGAAATCTCTTACTCTTAATCTCCACAACTTTATTATCATGAAAACTTAGTACACAATACGCAATAATTTTAGAAACCATTTATTCATAAAACCATTTATAAATCATAACCAAAAATTGATATAAGAAAACGAATCGTTAATCGAACAACACGTGTTTCTTGCTAAGCATTACAACCAAGTTCAGAATGCAAAATAGAAGGTATACAAATTTTCAGCTTACTCCCTAATAATAAATAACTTTGCAAATTATAAGTCGAAATCTGAAACCTGAATTACTTAACATAAATAAAAAGATGTCACTGTATTTACATCTAAATATTCTGTTATAGTACATTTATTTATTTTATTAAACAAATCGCTCACGCTGGGTATCTTACCTGACTTGTGGATCTTAATCTCTCTATAATGCAAATATTGTTTTTATATTCGTAATCTAAGTACGCGGTTCATGTATACATTAGGTGCTGCCACCTTTTCTCTATGTTTTTCTAATGCCCTCGCGCCGTTTTGTTTTTTATTCTCAGTTCGCATTTTTAATTCTAAAAGTTCAGAACAAAACTGGTTTTTGTTTTCAAACGTTATAGTTTACTACCTGAATGCCCGTGCTCAATCAATAGTTAAATTGATCTCACTCATTAATCAATAGTTAAGAGTTAAACAATGTTAACTAAAACATTATTAAGTATTCAATGTTATTGATGAAGTTTGCAAGTTTGAAAGCAAATCATCCCTCACATTGCTTTGTCTTCGAATTATAAATTTTATGAAATGGTTTACTAAATTTTAAATTTATTATTATTATTATTATTTATCATTATTATTTATTATTATTTTTAATTTATTTATTTATTTTGAAATTACATGTAAATATGATTTTTGTAATGTTTCAAATTTCCTATCGAAATTTTTTTTTCTACTTTTTTATAGAAGCTATGCTCCTTCTGATGATTAGTTACCCTGATGCGTAAAAAGTTCTCAAAATTCATCAGTTTTTGAGTTAAAACAAAACAAACAAACAAACATCTTTTGTAATTTATATATTAGTAAGATTGTGTAAAATTTTTAACTGATGTGACATTTGTCTACATTTTATCAAATCATACGATTTGATAAATAATATCTGTTTTAAATAATTAAATGATTAGATAAATTAATAATTTGTAACTCTTTCTTATTTCTATTTTTTTTTAATTTATCTACGTTCCGATTAAAGATTTTCATTGACGAGTTTAATTTTCAAGATTTCAAGATCAAGTTCTAATTTTTCTTCTATGAGCGTCAGATTGTTGAGGTAAATTTATAGATACAACAAAGTTGTTTCTAAAAGCGCCTTTCAGATTATCACCTTTTACCGACTCCCGAGACAAAAAAAATTTTTAGAAAAGAGTAGCAAAGTTGTTTTAAGAGAATTTTTTAAGTCTTAGCTTGATTTTACTTTCAAAGGGCGCGCAAGCGACTTGACGAGGCAATGTATACCGAGACGGACGCGCTGTGCGACTAAATTTACCGGAGTTTTTCACATATCTCTCTATCTCTGTCTATCTCTTATTATTCAGCTTCAAGACTAACACAGAGAGAGCCAAAGCGACATATTTTTCCGTCCTTGAACGCACCCGATGGAAGCGACATCAAGCGGGCGGAAGCAGAGACGTACGTTTTATGTTGCCTCGAGTCTAAAAAAGATACAAATATATGTATTCTCAGCTCGCTGCCGATAAAGAAGATCAAATGCTATCTCAGACTTGGAGAAAACTAATTGACATGACATATAATCATGTCAAATGCGCATTAGATATACAAAATTATTGATAAAGATAGAAATAAATAGTGATGAATGATCATGACTAATAATAAAAAATTTTTATTATTTTATTCATTTTAACTTATTAACTTATTTGTTTACCATTAATCCACTTTTTTCATATATTAATGACATAAAATATGGAATAATTGTAATAATTTCTTAAATAATAATAACTTATCCCCCTTAGAAATCCCCCAAAAATGCTTGAAAACACGAGAACGGGAGGAAATTACAAAAAACTGTTTCAAAACGCTAGTAGCTAACAGCCACTTGAATACTAGGTGGCTATTTCTCCCTATATGAGAAACTCATACGGGGAGCCACGGGAAGATGACCCGACGAAACCATATCTCTTGCCTCGCTATCGTCATCCCCCCGACGGACGAGCGCGCCAATTGAGAGACAACGATGTAATGACGTTCGTACCTTGACGCTACAAAAGCGATCAAGTATTGTACTCTGTCAGTAGGTGTCCAGGAAAGACAGCTGTATATGGCACTCATTGAAAAAAAATTGCGCTAACGTTCAAATGTTCCCTCTACTATCAATAATCCCTTTTCTGACATTAATGTACTTTTAACATAAGCCAATTTTGAATAATTATAATCATACATTAGTTGCCCGCAGAACTAATTCATACTTCCGACCATTATCAAGGGTGCCCACCTTCACCAACCGGCTCGGGATCCACAGGAACGCCATCTTCTGAGACTGTTCTAAGGCGTTCGACCAGCCCCCTTACGTAAACATGAAAGAACAAACAATGTGAAAATGCAGCAGATTATTATAACCGTCATTAAATGCGGGTTATAAAGTTTCTACCTATAATACAAAAAAATTACGTCCCTGTTTCCGCCTTTTTTTGCGACATTTTTGAGGGGGCAGGATATAAAGAAAAAAAATCTCAAGGTAAAAAAAAAATTAAAAAATTAGGAAAAAAGGAAAATAGTTAATACACAACAATATTCATTATTATCTACCTTTATTAAAAAAAATTTCTTGCCAAACCATCGGACATTTTTGTTATGCAGTATATATGCAGCATACTTTGTATATATTTGTGTGTTTTTAACTGTTTCTGTAGCATATATACTGTATAATGCAAAAGTCCATATTTAAATTAATTAAGTTCATATTACATATTAGCTTTAAAAAATAACGAAAACAAATTTTCCACCTATATCAAAAAAAAGAGGAAAAAAGAATAAAGCAGAAAAAATGAAGAAGGATACAGAAGGAAAAATGCTGGTAAAAAAATTGGAAAGAAGAAACACAAAATATAAAGGATAATATTTTACCTACATTAAAAGTTTTTGTTATAAATAAAAAAATTACAAAAATAAAAAAAGTAATAAAAAAGCTTAGAAATATAGGACAAAAATAAATGGTTTATAAAAAAATATCATTGTTTCATCGTTTTTATTTTCATCGTTTTTTATTTCAACATTCATATGAATAAACAGTGGATGAATAATTTTAATAAAAATTTATATGAAACTATATAAGTAGACCATTGATAAATAATTTTTAATTTTCAACAATTTTGCCAAAATGGATTAACAAACGTTAATTTAATAATTTTAAGTGAACAAGTTTGCAGAATTGAATGAACAAACGGTATATTAATAATTTTCAATGAACTAGGGGGTTATGCCCGCCGAGCAGGCTGCACCCTATGCGCGTCCCGCGCCCCAACCCTCTTTCATTTTTTCAATAAATCCTCCTTATTTTTATTTTATATTAATCCACTTTCACTGCTTTGTGTTTCTTTTTCAATCTTTATTTGAATATCCTTTTCATCTTTTCAAAAAATTCTTATTTCTCATCCTTTCTCTCCTCTTTTTTTGAATCCACTTTTCATTCTTTTTCCGGTTCCTTTTTTAATATTAAATCCGCTTTCTATCCTTTTAAGAAATTCTTTTTTTCTTCTTTTTCTCCACCTTTTTCAAATTCCCTTTTTATCCTTTTGTTTATGAACCTTTTATTTTTTTTTGTTTTTTTTTTCTTCTATATGTTTACTTCTATAAGAAATAGTTTCCGACATTTTTGTGCCGGAATTTTGGAGTGAATTGCAATTGGTGTGAATTTTTGTATGGTTTTCTATTGTAAATCAAAAATACTTTGAAAAGGGAAACAAAGGAAAAAAAAAGGATTAAACAAAGCCAAATAGAGGGTTTATAAAAAAAGAAAAACGAATGAAAAAATTTAAAAAGAAGGAGAAAAATAAGAAAAAAAGTATGATTTACTTTCGAGGAAGTGCAAACAGATTTGGACATGTCTGATATATAAAGGCGCGTTACGTGACGTAACGTAACATTAGGCTACTTATTAACCTTAGGGTCATTTTGTGAAACTAGCCGCCAGTAACGGTAACGCGTTATGACAACGCGTATATGATAACGCCTAACGCTTGACGTGTAACACGTAATGTGTAACACGTAACGTGTAACGCGTAATGTCTAACGCGTAACGTGTAACGCGTAATGTGTAATGCATAACGTGTAACCTGTAACGTTACATGCGCCATTTTTTTGGAATGATGCCTAGCGTAAAGACATATCGATGTCAAAAAGGATTTTTTAAAAAACAGGAAATGAAAAAAGGATGACAAGAGGATTAAAAAAAAGAGGAGAGAAAGAAGAAGAAATGAGAATTTCTTAAAAGGTTGGAAGAAAGATTTAAATAAGGATTTAAAAAAACGTAACAAAAAGCAAAAAAAGAATTTAATTATATAAAATAAAAGAAAGAAAATGAGGATTCATTAAAAAATGAAAGGGCGTAAAAGATGTGCAGAGGTGAGCGCCGATTTGTGATAACGTCACAAATATGATTATGCAATTTGATTCCCGTGCACAGCGTTGGAGACCCACACGCAGCTTTGAGGACAGGCTAAATCTCTCAAGACAGCATGATAGTGTAAGAACACGTAAGTCGAAGAATTTTCCGTTGGAGGAAGCTCGCTCGTGTGACTAGAAGCAGGACATTCTTTGGTGGAGGCGTCATATTCACTTTTGAGTTCAGACTTCTTGTGGAGAGGAGCTACAACGTTTTGCCATGAGGCCACGACTACGGTTTTTAACGTTCGGAATTTTTTTGGTTAATCAGGAGACAGGGAATTTTACGGAGAATCTACATTGGGTGTGGTAGTTTGGAAGAAGAGCTTATCACATAGCTGATCTTCCTCAGAAAGTGATAGTTTAGTGTTAATGTTTTATAACGGATCCGCGGAGCGCTGCATTGACACCGCCGTCAATGCAGCGTAAACCCTTTTCGGCCGATCAAAGGCGCCGCCCGATCACGTGCGCCTTTGAACTGCCAAAATTTGAGTTGGCCTTCACCGCCCGAAGCCAATGTCCGCCCGCTTTTTGCCCGCTTAGTTTCGCCCTTTTTACCCGCCAAAGCTCGCCCCGTGACCCGCTGTACCCGCTTAGATATGCCCCGCAATTCCCCCTTGCGTTCGCCGTCGCGAGTGCCAAAAGTTTGGGCACCGCGAACCCGTGCACCGAGGAAGCCGCCGTGCCGAGCCACACCGCTGCCAAGGAGCTACCCTTTATTTTTGCGCTTTTTGTTTGCTCCAGCGGTCCGACGTTGCTCGCCCGCGATTGGGGCGGGCGATTTGACAAAAATCCCAAACTCTAAAATAATACCAATACCAAATCTTAAATATATCCCAAGCTCGCCGTCTTGGGATAAATTCCCTGCCCGTTAGCCCGCCAATATTATTTGCTAATTTTCCCCCGCATGAAATCCGCGGTGCACCGGGCAGTTTCCGTGACAGTTTCCGTTTTTACAACTTTTCAAGAGCTTTAATAAAGTCATTAACTGTTTAGAAGCAACCTCTTGTGGTGGCTTCTGCGTCCTATATGGGTCCTTGGAGAATCCATCCTAACGTAGAGACATGTATCTGGGAATCGAAAAAATGTATGACTTCGTTCTCATAAAATTGACCGATGATGTTGTCCCCCAGAAGTACTTCAATCCTCAGATCATTGAATAGCTTTAGGTTGGACATAACAATGTTCGGCCAAATTTAAACGTGGCCGCATGTTTAAAGGTGCTTGTTTACACAACTTGCAAGCCATTGATCTCAAGAATTATTGATATTCTTCTCAGGCGTAAGCTCTTTGCTAAGAAATCAATTATAAATGAGAATTCACATCTGCCGTGAATACTGGCTCGTACTCGTACGTTTGACTGAGGTTTTATAAGCGTTTAGGAATTTATTAGAACTTTTAATTCCAGATGACGTAGCTGCAGCGCGGGCTTCTGTGAATTTGGTAGAATCTCTGGACTTGTTTTGTTGGTTCAGCTACTCAAAATAGAGCAATGTACGATCCATTCTACCAAAAATTTAGCCGCTAAATTTGCTTGCATATTTGCGCACTTTATGACGTACGTTAATGTTCAGGCCTTAAAATTTAGGGTAGTTTAAAATGGAATGTTCTTCAGCACAATTGGCACATTTGGGAGAACGTTCTTTAGTAGCCGTCAAGGGTGAAGAGAACTTTTGAATGCCTGTGAACCGAAAGTATGTGAGCAATGAATAGCCAACATCAATGAATATGACATTTAGGTACAGAATACAATATAAAATAAGGTATATGAGCAAATCCAGAAATAACTACAACTTACCGGTTCGAATAAAATTTTTTTAGATGAATGGCACACTCTTGGGACATTTTTTTAGCAATCCCAAATTAATGGAAAATACATTATGCCCGTAGAAAAAAATGATGGTGACACCTGAAAATATTTAATTTTATTATTTAAGCATCTCTGCTAAAAAAGAAAAACAAAGTAAATTTTACATATCGTTTTAGACCATAAATTAAATTCTAACACACATGTTAGTGTGTATAAAATGAGTGTAGAGTCATTTTGAATGTAACAATTTACGTGCCAGGACTTGTGGGTGCCAATTTGGGCACGAAAAAACAGAGACGTATAATTTTCGCGAATAATCGCTTTGATTTTGAAATATCAAAATGATACAAATGAAATATACTTGCAATCAAGCTCTTACCCGACATTGATTTTACGAATGTGATGATCGTGAAGATATTTGGCCTTTTTTCATACCCTCTTTCTCTTTTTGTCTTTCGGCTCGCATAGCATTCCTTTTTCTTATAGGAGCTAAATTTTATATACCACATACCACTTCTTCCATCATTTAAATTAATAATATAAGTTAGAGTTTGTTGTCATTGCACAATTGATTGTGAATTTATTGCAACTTATTTTTGTATATTGTCATTGTGAATTATAAACAATGTCAGGCAACGTAATTGATTTTTAAAGAGTAGCGCTCATGTTTGTCAATAACATGATTCAGGGACGGATCTAGAAATCAGATGTTTTGCATTTTAGGGGAGTTTTATCCCCCGTAACACCCATCTCTTCAACTTCGTGCTTAAAATAATTTTCTAATGTAAGATCAATAAAAGGTATCGAAAAATATTCCAATCAACAGTTTTTATTTTTATTTCATATTATCATAATGATAATTCATTAATCAAACACAAGACATTCAAATACATGACAAATGCAGATAATAAAACCATAACACAATAGAATCTAAATAAAGATATGGTGGTTCGAATTTTAGGCGCCGGAGTTTCGAGCGCCAAAGTTTTAGGCACCACACGTTCAAACACTAAATTTTTCCACACTATCAGACTAAAAAATTAATATAAAATAGCTTTTTCAACCGTGGCGCCTAAACATTGGCACCCAAATGTCCTGGCGCCAAAATGTTTACATTGAAAATAACTCTATACTCATTTTATACTCTCTAACAAGTGTATTAAAATTTTAATTTAATGTCTAAGAAGAAATTTTTTATTTACTTATTTTTATTTTTTGGCAAAGATGCTTACATAATAAAATAAATTATTTTTAGGTGTCATCATCATTTTTTTCTAGGGGCACAATATAATAGGAGGATAAAGAAGACGCAATATGAAAGCAAAAATTCATAGAATGTAGATTGTATTCAGTTTCGAAACCTTGGAATTTTTCTAATTTGTTTGAGGACGTTTTTATAAACAGGATAGACTTACACCTAGAGAAATGTATACGAGAGTTAAATTGGGTTTAATTAATAAAACTTAATCCGATCCTTGATTATTGAGAGAAATAATAATTAAACTGTTTAATAAATTATAACAAAAATCCCAAACTCTAAAATAATACCAATAACAAATCTTAAAATGCAAATACACAACTAACTCCAAACTAAACTGAACGGACTACGACTTTCTTCTTACGTCTCACTCCTCACGAATCGCGTCTTGCTCTGACGAACGTTGTCACGACTGGGCCCTATATCAGCCCCAAGAACAACGGAAAAATAAACCCCGCCCTTTGACCTTATTTCTTCTTCACGGAAAAACTTCATTACCATCGAACGTGCAACTTCGAGAACTTTTATGATTTCCATAGATTTGAAAATCATGAAAGCCACATGTTTCGCATTAAGGTCCAAACGCCGATGTCCCGAAACATGAGTATATCCTGTTTTTTCTCTGCCGAGCTTGTTTCTTTGTTAAACATTTCTCTGTTTAACAAAGAGCAACTCGAGCACTTAATTCTACATGTATGACTTAGAAAAAATATATTTATATATTATTATATTATATTATATTATATTATATTATTATATATTATATTATATATTTATATATTATATAATAATATATATATATATAAAACAATTTTGAACCAAATAAATATTATCATTTAACTAGACTCTTATTAATAAAATATTTAATTCAATAAATATAATTCTCTCATTTTTTCATTTTTACGTAATTAATATTTTAATTTATTTTGAAAAAAATTAATGATGATAATTTTTATTTTTTTTTTATTATTAGGTTTACGAGGTATTAAATCTCAGATGTATTTATTAATCCACTAGAATTTAGTCCCTGACTTCAGAAAAGCTAGTAGTTTGTTCAGGGATAGATCCTCATCACTTTCTAACCGGATTTGCCTAAATAGTTTCCACCTTGCAGCAGCTAGCACCGGGTAGGTGCCCAAGACGTGGAACAGAGTTTCCTTCACCTCACAACACCACCTGCACAGGTTATTAATTGCTTTATCTCTTTTTTGCTGCTAATATCTCAGATCACAGTGACCCGATATGAATCCCACTACCATTCTAGCTTGTTATCTATTCAGCTTGATCAAATCCCCGAGCCACCTCGTTTCAAAGTTACTCAGGATTTCTTTTGACCATCTGCAGCTCATCGCCTCATTCCATACACTAAGGCTATTTACTTCCACCCATTTTTCAGTGGTGTTAATCCGATACTGGTATAGCACATCTGAGGAGGGATGTAATGTCCCTTGTCCTGATGCCCCTATCCTTGCACGTGTATCGGTCCTTTCGTTACCCTCATATCCCGAGTGGCCCGGTATCTATATAATAGTAACTCTGTTCACGGTGGCCAGTTTGCTGAGTGTAGTACCACTTTACAAACTAAGGCCGACCGTGCATCTTTCTTTCCGAGCGCTAGGACATTCGCCATGATGTCCGTACAGATCGTGATACTCTGCCGAGATACCTTCCTTCCAACCAGCTTTCTCATATAATCTCACAGCTGCCAGCTCAGCTTGAAATATTGTGTGGTGTTCTGTCAATGTATATCAGAGTCTCAGGTCCATAGATACCCAAACCAGCGCCAGCAGGCGTCTTTGATCCGTCTGTGTACCAGACCTTACCTCTTCCGACCACCCGGTTATCATTCCATTCCGCTCCTTGTTGGTATATTAACATCATATTTGTTCCCAAGCAAGTATCTTTTGGTGATTCTATCCAGATTCATGCGTTGGAGGTCTTCCGCCAAAGCTGTCTTCTCTATCTCCTCATACCATGGTTCCCTCCTTTCTACTGCCCCTCACAGTTTAGCTTAAGGGTCGATCTAGCTGCCCATTTCTAGACCTCCAGATCTAGGCTTGAGAGGTCTAGAAACCTACACATGGTTGCAATAAGTGTACTTCTTCTCACGCCCAGTGCTTCTCTGATAGAAACCACCTGAACTTATTCCAGGCATCTCCTCACAGTAACTCAACAGCCACAGTTTGGCGCTGTTGTCTCTCGTCATCAGTCGGGCCAGCCTAGCCGTCTGTGTTAGGCTGTCCATGCCCGTACAGAAGTTCTTCAACGCGTTCCTCTTGAATGTTTCAACCTCCTTTTTGAGGTTTCTTTGGGATTCTTTATAGACATCCCATTCCCCCTGGAAATGGTCTTATTTAAGTCCCCCTTCACTACCCTCCTCAGCCTCTCTAGTGATCCATTCCACCAGGGGGTGGATTTGGTGGGTCTAACCACCTTTGGTTGGCAGTTATTCTCATAGTCTCTGGTCATATTTTTTCCCAGGTTTAGCACCGTCCAGTCTAGGCCTCTTTCTGAATCATATCTTCTTTCGAGAAGCTTGCATCTCAACAGGAGTAATCAGTCAGTATTCCTGGGGTTTTTACTCCAGGTTGTGCTCATTCTGGACATATCCTGATTGAAGACAATGGTCCTGTGATCAGATAAGGATGGTTTAAGGTTATGTCAAGAACCTCTGCCCTACTTCTGATCACACACGTGGGTTCACATCTTTGATTTACCACTGACATGCAGGAGCCTGATAGAAATTCCAGCAATTGTTTCCCCTGGCGTTGCAGTCGGTAGAGCCCCATACCTAATGGTGTGCGTTAAAATCACACCCAACAACAAGTCCAAGGTTCTTCCTCCTGCTGTGCTATGTGTGTCGGCATCACTGCCATGTTCATCACCAAAATGGCCGAGACGCAGTGGTGCAAGTTGATTTGGGTAAAGCCCAAAAAAGGTGGCATGTGTGGCCGTCGCCATTTATGGCTTATTTATCGCCCGTTCTCTGCTCGCGTTTTCCCGAGGAGTCGCAAAATTACCTCCCCTATGCTCGCGAACAATTTGAAATGCCGTGTCTTGACGACGTTCAAGAAGGGTTGGTCAATACGCTGAACCAGGTATGTTTGAGGTTTTGAGGCCTCAACCCGGCTCATGACAACCCACTTAGATGTCTCAATCCCGCCATTTTGAACACAGATCGTTTTACTGTGTTTTTTATGAGGTGTGTTTCGAACACACCTCATATAACTTAAGAAGGTCCTCAGGCTTGACCTCCCTAATCTTACCTCCCAAATTGGCCTCTAGTTCTTCTTCCTTAGCCAGTCCGTGGACGCAGTGTCCGTGCAAACGAAAACTATCGTCCCTTACCTGGTGAAGGTCTTTTTGAATTGAGGGGTGATATCAGCCCCGTCGTCTAATTCGAGGACCTTCTCTACGATTGTCGCCTTGATAACCTCGCACACCTCTCGACCGGCATGTCTTTACCCAAGTAGTCTCCACACGTCAGTGCCTGGGTAAGTTCGCCGTCGTTGAGGCAAACGAGGCTCCAGTCCTAAGTTGCCCTTCTACTTCAGGTCTCTTCGGGGCCTTCCTACTCAGTGGAGCTTTGAAGTCTCATCCTCTTTATCTCCACATTGGAGGCCTGGGGTGAGGTACCCCAAGTAGTAGGTTAGTAGTTAGGAGCAGGGAGTCCCTTCGTCTCCGCCTGCTCTTTCATTCATCTTCTCGATTGGGCCGCGCTGCGACGTTTGACCCGATCGCCCTCGGTTTTGACCCTGTTTCTTTCTACCTCCATGTTGACTTCCTCCACGGTTTCGGCACTCAGTACTGTCACCCAAGTGTCCTTCACCTTTTCGGTAATTCGTAGGTTTAGGATTTTCTCCATAAAAATCCCACGAGTAACTAGGAAAAAAAGGTCGGCCCACGCAAAGCTCCGAATGCGTAGGTAAACTTGAAATACAAAATGTGGTTGCCAGGTATCCCTAGGAAACCGGTAGCGACACAGCTCTTCCTGTCTACGTTGCAGGTATAGCAAGATCGTCAACTAAGCCTTCATACCAACGGTCTTTGTCTTATGATCCCTAATATGGAAATATTTTTATTAATTTTTAGTAAAAAATTAATTTTTTTCTAATAAAATTATTTGTTTTAAAAAAATGCTTTATCAATTTTATTATATTTTTTATTAGTATTAATAATATTGTAGGTGATCGTCCCGAAAACACGTTCTAATTTTAAAAAAATAATCAAAACTTAGCAATCGAGCCGCAGCTACGATTGCAAGTTTCCAAAAAGTCACATAGAGAACGTCTTTACCGACGTCTCTGAAATGACGCGAAAAAAATACGGAGAAGATAAGGCAAAATTAAATACTCGATCAAAATATGATTTTGACCAAGCTTGAGAAAGAAGATAATATAAATGAAATATGTAGACGCTACCAGGATTAAATTTGATTTAAACTCAGTGTTTATATTGGGATTAACTCTTTACTATTTTATATTTTGATGAATGAATTTGAATGCGAAATTCAAATAATAAAATAAACTGCCAAATTAAAAATTGCACAAACCAAATGAAAAATAAAAACCGCTACAATATGCCAAATGCCGATAATTAATGTGAAAACTATTATCACAAAATTAAATATAAGGCAAAAGAAACGTTTTGATTAAGGGCTTTAAAATTAAGCACACCTGATGAGGCGACGCGCTACAAACACATTGTATGAGACAAGAAAATAATTAATCTCAAATGCAAAAATATAAATGAAATTAAAATGATACTACTCGAATATGTGCGAGATATAACTCACTGCTAAATTAGAATTATTTACAGACAAAAGTTTAGTGCCAAAAGAACAAGCGAACGAAAAAAAATCAGAACGGACTCACCAAATTCTAGCCCGTTGATTAGCGACAAAGTTCCAGAAGTTGGCCAAGAAAATAACCGCACAATTGAAAAATTGGATTTTAAAATTCATTGCTAATCACGGTTAAATAATGAACGAATGCACAACAACTAATTGATAAATTATGAATTTCGAAACAAGTGTTACGTCCTGAGAAGTGACAAATAATTTATTCTAAGGTACACATAAATCAGGGGAACAGGTTGGAGAATAAAAAAGGAGGTCGTAAATTGAGTAAAGCAAATTTATTTATAATCTTA
>JAQQRF010001291.1:0-18262 GCA_030523145.1 Trissolcus brochymenae | reverse complement strand
GTAAATGTATCGTAGTTGTATCAATTTACTCAACTCAATATGTAGATCGCTATTATGACATCTTCTTTTAGAATAATCTGAATTGATTAGTCTGTTTTTATCATGTACCAATTTGTCAAGCTTTCAAATTCCAGTAGCGACGTCTGAAGACGACGTATTTGACATTGAAGTGTCGAATTAATATATTATGTATTATCCATTTATTTTTTAGTGGAAAAGGTTTGGTTGTTAGTCGTACAACCTATGATAATATATTTCTGATGTCTTATTGTAGAATCATATTAATTAAGTTGAACATTTTATTTTTATGAATTATTTAATGTAATGATAGGCATTACGTAACATATATAAAAAAGCGATATTTTAAAAACAAGATCGAAGATACTAAAAATCACCCGAAAAAAAGGTACAAAACGGTGAAAAATGTATTAAAAACTGAAAAATCGAGTGACATAAATTGCAAAAATATTAAATTTGACAACGACTTTACGGAAACGGAGAATGATAAGGAGTTAGTGAATAAATTTAACAATTATTTCATTGAAAGTATCGAAAATATTATTTTAAATGTTGGCGACAACAGTGTAGAGAGACCTTGTTTATTTTATTTATTCGGTTATGAATGTCATTCATATTTGAGAAATTTTGAATGAATAATTTATATGAAATATTTTCATACTTAGATAAAAAGGAGTGTTCACTGAATCGTATAAATAAACAAATTTTAGTAAATGTATTCGAGTCATTAGTTGTAGAATTCTTGAATGTTTTAAATCTGTCACTTGTTGATGGGATTTTTCCGGACAGATGGAAGTTGTCAACATTGACACTCCAGAATTGACTGACCAGAAAAATTGGTGACTCGAATAATGCGAGTCATTTTCGGTCAATTAATTAGCTTCCTATGTATGAAAAATGTTTAGAATTAATTGTAAAAAACAGCCAGAAAAATTTTTGAATGAAAACGATAATTTGATAAAAGAACAATCAGGCTTCCGAAATAAACATTCATGTAAAACAGCATTACAGTTAGTTTTAGACGATTCGATATAAAGATGATTTAATCGTGAGGACACGAGATATGAAATATCTCGGTGTTTATATTGACGAATGCTTAAAATTTAAGAAACATGTTGCATATATGGAGGGTAAAATTAGTGGTAAGGTGGGTTTGTTGAATAGGGTCGGAAATTATATCGGGCCCTGGACGAGAAACCTAGTTTGCAGAACTATGATCGCTCCACATATACTGCTCAACGGTGTTTCTCTATACCAACCAGGAGGAGGTAGAGAGGTTGTAGTGGTTACAGAACAGAGCCATGCGGTGAATATTGCACTGCGATATTTATACGCCGGTAAAAGATATGTTGAAGACACTATAATTTTTAACTGTTGACGAGCGTATTAAGCAAAATGTTATGACTTTAATTTATAAAATGAAAATCGGCGAAGTGCCTCCAAAATTATGTGACAAAGTGCAATACAGACGTCATATTAGTAATAGGATAGCACGACAATATAATGACATTGTTTTACCATTTAAACGGACTCAGGGAGCGCAGAAAAGTTTCTTGTACAAAGATGTTAAATTTTTTAATGCCCTCTCTGTAGAATTGAAAAATGCGTCAAGTTTAAATATTTTTAAGAAACGAATTATGAATTATTTTAGACCTGTGACGAACTAACGCGATTCTTTATTTATTGTTATTTATTTAATTGTTTGTAAGTGTCTGTGTGAATGTCATATTTATTTACATAATTTATTCATTTATTTAGGTATTGACATTTGTTTAGCGACTTATTAATTTATTTATTTGAATGTGATGATATAGTCCTGTGTTTGTCTCAAGTCTTTAATTTATTCGTTTGTCTCTTAATTTATTTAGTATGTTCGAATGTGTGTTTTATTCATTTATTTAAAATTGTATTGTACATCCAAAGACGCACTTACACAAAAATTGTACAATTTTTGTGTAAGTTTTTTTTCGGCAACTTTGAAATATTTATTTTTTATACACAAACAACAAATTAGCTGAGGAAGCTAAAATAATGCCTTCCATCTATTTTGGTGAGTGTAGTTGTGTTTTTATTTATTATCCTTTTTGAAGAATATGTTTTGAGTTTTTCTAATATTCGTTCCGTGTTGTTTTCTATTTTTTTTTGTTTAGAGCTCTGGGTCCGAGCTGGAGGAGGAGCGTGATGTGCTTGATCCAAACGGGTGTTCCTGTTCTGGGCCCGCTTTGAGGACCTCTCTCAGGAGGAGCCCCTCAATTTATCGACAAAAAAATAAAATGTAAGAAAAAGGAATAGATATAGTCGGGGGGGGGAATAAAAAGAATCGAATAAATTGAAAAATATATGTAATAGGTCTCTGTGTTTTCTTTTTTTTTTTTTTTTTTTTTTTTTTTTTTTTTTTTTTTTTTTTTTTTTTTTTTTTTTTTTTTTTTTTTTTTTTTTTTTGTTTTTTTTTTTGTTTTTTTTTCGGAAAGAAATGTTTTGTATTGCCTCTTATAAAACGTTCAGTTGTCAATTATTTTGATCTGAAGATTATTTTGGCAAGGTAGAAATGACTAATTGTGCTTGGTCGGCAATAATTCAATAGTTCCTCAGACTCGAGAATCGTTTAGGACAAAAAATGCTTGAAATGCAAATAATTTAGTCATTCCAAGATTTGTTTTATGATCTTTGATTCATTTTTTTTTGTTTTTAATGTTTTTAGCGCGAGGCTTTATTTTTTGATTGGTTGGACCAGCTTGGACCATTTTAATTAGCGCGGGGCTCTTATTTGTTTGATTAGGCCAGTTTACGTTTTTTCTGAGCAGCACGGGGCTCTTGTTTATTATTTTCAGAGCAGCACGGGGCTCTTATTTTTTTGGTTGGGCCATTTGAGCAGCACAAGACTCGTATTTATTTGTTTTATGAGAAATTCTTAACCAAAAATTTCCTCGAGACTGGTGGGGAACTCGTCAAATCTCTCAAATATTCGTTGCGGCTCGTGGGGGATCAAACCCCGGTCCGGCTGAACATGCTCATTTTAGACCAGCTGTAAGAAATTTAGTTTATAAAATTTCTATAACAAAATTGTTTCAAAATTTAATTCCTTTGTATCATTTTATTTCGATTTATTTGCCGTCGTTTGAAACCGTTTTATATTGGAATGAGTTTTCACTGCGTTTGCATTTTATTTATTTCTTATCTTTTCCTTATGTAGGACAGTGTTACGCAATAGTGATGCGTAGTCTTTTAGTCAGCTGTTCGTTATGAGTTGATGACTTTATTTAATTCAACTTCACCGAGCTAAGCTAATTTTGCGCGATTTTTATGTATGTTTCTTAATTTACCATTGTAATCAACTATCAGGTTACCTTTTAACGTTATCTCTAAGATTTTGTAAGGGCCAAGGAAGCTTGGTTCTAGTTTGTGTTTGCGTCCAGATTTTATTTCCAAAATATAATTTTCGACTTTGGAGTCTACTTGTCTAATTTTTTCATCGTAATAATATTTGTATTTTTGTTTGTAATCCATTAGATTGGGCGAAGCTAAAGCTCGCAAATCATTTAGTTTTTCTGTCAAATCGGTTAAATACTCATCGTATGTTTTGCCATTTGATTCACTTAAGGTGAATGAACTTGGCATTCTTGTGGGTTTTTCGAAAAGTAATGTATGAGGTGTATAGCCGGTGGCTTCACTGCGTGCAGTGTTGTAATTCAAAATGTCAGCGTTCGAGGGAACCGTTGCTTTCAAAATTTCAATATCGAAATTGCCGGTCACAGTGGCGGGATCGACACTTGCCCTTATAGGGGGCGCTAGAGAAGCGCAAGTGGCGCTCTCTAGAATGCGCTGATAGCACGTGGCCACTTGCCACTCGATGTGGTGGCGCGTAGGCGCTTGCTTCTCGAAGCAGTGGCGCGTGGTCGCTTGCCACTTGGAGCACTGGTGCTCTCTGAGGGAAATGGACTATGATCGCCCGGTCGCCGGGGATGATGTCCGGGTGGCAAAATGTTGTCGTCGCCGAGCTAGCCGACCGGTCTCCGGTGGTAGCGTTCTTTTACGACCCTGATGGTGAGTCGGGGGTGAGTTGTACTAGGTGCACCACCCCATAGTGCGTTCGAGGTAGGAAGAGCTCCGGTCGCCGGAGATTCTTTGTGAATATCCTAGCCGTTAAGGTCCGCGGATCACGGTCATCTGGGGCAGGTG
Organism: Trissolcus brochymenae; assembly: GCA_030523145.1. Lineage (NCBI taxonomy): Eukaryota > Metazoa > Arthropoda > Insecta > Hymenoptera > Scelionidae > Trissolcus > Trissolcus brochymenae. The sequence goes on along the minus strand of JAQQRF010001291.1, from coordinate 14,065 downwards.
ACCGAAGGTGCAGACACCGTGGTGACGCACCTCGTAATGCGTTCGAGGGTAGGGCTGGTCTCCAGTCGCTGGAGAGCCCTGGCATGCACCCGAGTCGCTCGAGGTTACTGTGGTAAAAGGCCCCTGGAGCAGGGTGACCCGTTAGCCACGAGGGAGTTTATCTCTTATAGAGAAAAGTTATGCTCGAGTCGCTCAAGCTAACCTGCAAAAAGTGCTTCTAAGGCACACACGAGTCGCTCGTGTTTTCCACCCAGTCGCTGGGGGAAGTGCTTGACACTGGGCCATGCACCCTTATTTAGCTTCGCAGATTGGTGAATTGCTTGTGAGAAAGAGCAGCGGAGCGAGGTAACCGCCGTCTAGCGGCGTGGAAGGTTATGCTTGGCTGCCCTCTAGCGACACTGCGGTAAGGCTGCCTGGTCACCAGGTCGGTAATGTAGATCACTTTTCCGAACATATGTAATTTTTCTCTTCTAAAATATTTTGATCGATGTCTTGGATGTTTGTTGTGTCTAGTTGTAGTTCAAGACCTTGTGGGTCATCGGAAGTGGGAGAAAGAGAGTTGCGAGAGTGTGGCGACTCGGGAAAGCGAGAGCGAGAGCGCTCTACGCTTGAGTCGTACTCGATAGGAAAAGAGGAGAGTGATCGGTCCGGGGTCTCTCTCGAAATTTTCGGGAGAACGGCGATCAAGAGAGCGGTTATGGCGAGAGCGTTCAGTGGAAGAGAGCGCTTTGCGAGAGGATTGAGACGGCGTTAGACGTCTCAATGTAAAGAGGAGTTGACATGTGGAAAGGAGCGCACGCTTGCCGCTGTGCATCAGACGGAGAAGGGAGATCTCCTTCTCGCTCGGAAGTATGCGCTTCAGCCATGGGCGGAGAAAAAGGAGTAGAGCGTATGGATGTTTTTGAGTCGGAGTGAGGTGGAAAGTTTTGCGCTCGCTTCATGTGAAGTGATGGTACCGAGCAAACAGAGCGCATTAAATCTTCCAGGTTTAATCAGGTTCGCTTAAACTCATATCGCTTGTTAAATGTCTTCAATTTAACGTTTATTTCTAGCGTTTATTTCTAGCGGGTTTTTGTGACTTATGAACATGATTTCGCATTTAAAATAATCAATGGCATTCAAGTTCCAAGCATTAAAAGTAATTTATTTGATTTGATTTTCGCTCAATATGGGCTTAAAATTTTTGATTGTTGCGCAGATATTGTCGGTGGTCGCTATGTCATTATATGGGAATTTTCGTAAAAATTCTTTTAGGATTTTGTCTTTGTTTTGTGAGCATATGCATATTATACGTTTGGTTTCTTTAGTTTGACTCCTTAGTAAGTCGTAAACTGAGTCCTGGGTCCAATGAATTTTTCTGGCTGGTTTTCTTCCTGTTTTCTTGTGGACTTTTACCTCTTGTTCTTTAATAGGCTTTTCCTTGAGTGGGGGTAGTTTCCTTTTCTTTGCTCAGTCAATTTGCGCTTAGTGGTGTTGCACTTGTACCACCGGGTTGCTGGACAAGGCGTTGGCGTTTGCGGTGCCAGGTTTGTATTCTATTTCGTATTCGTAGTCGCTGAGGCGGATCTTTCATCTAGCCAATTTGCATACTGGGTCCTTTAGTTTCGAAAGCCACTGTAGGGGTAGATGCTCAGTTTGTATGAAGAATTTTTGACCGTATAGATAGGGTCTAAAATGTTGGGTGGCATAGACAATGGCGAGAAATTCCTTCTCGATGGTGGAATAATTTAATTCTGGGGCCGTGAGTCCTCTGGATGCGTAGGCTACAGGGAGGTCTAATCCGTCTACTTCCTGGCTTAGAACTACTCCTATTGCATAGTCAGATGCATTGGTTGTTAGTGGCACTTAGATCTTATCCCTCAAGATAGAATAGATCTGCGTTGTCACAGATGAGTTTAATCGTGTGATTTTGCATAAGGGTTACGACAGGTGTCCTGAGTTTCATATTGGTTAGTCCGGTGTTGGTTGCGTACGTGTAGGCGACTCCTCTACATGATTTTAGAATGGCTTCACCGATATAAATATTTTTCTTAGTTTGAATGCGTTCCAAATAACCCACAATATTTTCGCCAGGGTTCATCGTTCTGACAAATATTAATTCCTGTGTTTTTACACGTATTTCAATTAATTAGTCGTGCATAAAAAGAATGATAAGATCGTTGCTAAACGTTATAGTTTCAGTTGAAAGAATAGTTTTAGTCCTGAATGAATAATGAACCTAAGATGCCATTTTCATAGATAGAGAAATCATTATTATTAAGTCTTGCCAAGACTTCACAACACTCTTCGGTTGAGAGAAATCTGCTTTTATGAATAATACAATTTTTCTTACTAGGCGTGTAAGTTGATAGATTATTACGAGTTAAACGAGGGTTTTGTTTATTTGGATTTTGGGAACTAGTCGGAGTAAACGGATCGTACGTTATATCGCGTTCTGCTCGTGCGGCATGAGCGATAGCTCTTGATAAATCTAACGGGTGTTCAATGCGAATGCGCATCTCAAGTGCCAAGCGCAGACTCTTGACAAATTGAGTTAAGACAGTTTGATCTACTAGCCTCTTTTGAGCAGTTATCATTTCCGTATTCTTCAATTTTCATACAGACTTTTTCTTGATGCACGGCGGCTTCTATTACTATTACTATACTAACTTGAAACCGTGTCGTCCGGTGTCTTATGCGTTTGAGTAATAGTCAAAATCCAATGTGAAAGCCCAAGCCCATCGTTAAACCTAATATTAAAACCGTTTATCAGTTCTTCAACTGCGTTTAAGCGGTATACATTGTGATAATAATATTCTAGGGCGTCTCCTGCTAATCGTGATCCGAGAAAAAAAAACAAACGACGATTCCTCGTCAGGGCGACGGTTACGCGCGACATGTTGTATATGTCTGCAAAATTCGTCGACCGGAATATCCCTGCCGTTAAATTTAGGTAGTAAATCGCGAACGTCCCTAGCTTTCAATGTGAGGAAATTCCTTGAGGAGGATTTTCAGTGTAATTTGAAGGGGCAAAGGTGCTATTTAAAAGTTCGTTGGGGTCAGTATTGGCCCCAGCAGTATTATGGAAAACAATGTCACTATCCATCGTGATCAGTTTTCTTTTAAAATTCGGAATAAAAAATGTTTGAAATGAAATGATACTTACGCATCGCGAAGCACCAAGTGTCTCAGTTTAGATGTCCAGAGTTCTTCGCTGGTTCTGGGTCCACAACAGCGAAGTTAAATTCTCACTTGCACAACCTCAGCTCAAAATAATCCTGTCCGTAGCGCCAATTTAGTTGCTGTAATGTCCCTTCCTGTTTTAGATGTCTCGACTATGTGTAGACTCTACTGAAAATTTGTAATAACAATCAAGCGTCGAATCAACGAACGAATAAGTTCGTACACGTAATATGCGTATAAATGAAAATAAGATTAAGTTCAAACGCGACTTGTCTTGTACACAACAGCTCGTCAAACAATTTGGGGATGATCGAGTCTGTTATTCGGATACGTAGCTCTGCTGAAAAATTTGAGGATAGTCAGATGCTACTCTAAGACTGAGCGACGATTATGGGTAAACCAGGTGTTTATATTTTAATTGGTTGCTACGCGGCTGCAACCAATTTGCGGTGGTGGCACGGTTCATGGAACCCGAAAATGCATAGTTGTACTTTGTCGTTCAGTGGTCCTCGCGGGTCGCGGCTAAGTCCGCAAGCAGTGCGACATAGAGCGATGAACGTGAATTAATTAAGTTAATGACTGGGCCGATAGGCATACCGGTGACTTATTTGGTATTTAGGACATTGCTCAATGTAAGGACGTTGACACGGGTACATGTCAAGTATACGCGGGCAACGCCTTAGATTGATAAAATTAATTAAATTTTTATTATAAATAAAATATTAGTCGCGAACATGACACCTGAATTGTACACTGGAAAAAAAAAACTGGCGCTGCAGTCGTATTTACCCATACCACTACAAAAGGTAACATGAATTTGAATTGGGAAGTATGTTTGAATAAGACTCATTTGTTATTATTTTAAGTTAAACAATTTTTTGGATTAAAATTAGAATAAAATTTTATCAAAATGAACAGTGAGTTATTGATGTTATACTGAATAAATACAGTGAATTAGATACAAAATTTAATGACACTGGTACATTAATCAAAATTTTAAAAGGATGGAAAGTAGGCTTTATGTGACATAAGTTATGCTCGTTTTAAATTATATAAATTATTATAGTTATAATAATTGGAAATAAAAATTCAAAATAATTACATATTTGTTTTATATAATTCATTTTTCAGATGGAAGAAGATTTCAAGGCATACTACCCTGGTGCGGAAACTTTGTTGTTTTAATGACTTTCAGATTTAGTAACGAGACTATTCGTAGTCTGCAAGACAAGAAAAGGAAGACCTATTCAAAAATTGATAAAAGATCACGCTTTGTTCAAAGCTAATCGTATTTGAAGTTTTTTTCAAAATATATATTTATTTATTTCTGATGGAAAAAAAAACATTTTCATTCAAGAAATTTATATTTTATTTATATTTTTCAAGGTAACGAACAGTTACTTTTGCATTGCTCGGCCTTTCAGTACTTTTGGGAATGGTAACAACAAAACAAAATATAAAATGGGAATCGATGGAGACCAACAACTGATCAAAGTCGAGTCTTTCATTCATTTGTTAAATTTAAGTCATTTTTTTTTTGTATTATATAATCATATAAGAACTAGGTAAATTATTGAAATATCGTTTGTGTTCCCATAAGATGAAAATCTGTTTCAAAGCTTCATCGATGAAAAGCGTGAGTTTTGTGCTGACAGGGACATATTTTTCACTATTCTGACTGTCGCTATCTCACCTTTAGTTGGAAAAACTACGAAAACTTTCGTCTGTCTGAGCATAACGACGATTTTCTCCTTTTCGTCACCTTATTGGTGACGAAAAGTTGACGTTGACGTTTGTTTTAAATGCACCGAAGAATTGATCGTCGAATATGCGGTTGACAGTCGCCGCGCTTGGCTATATCTTCAGAAATACTTATACTAAATTGGGTATTTTTTGCTGCCAAATATCCTTACTGATATAGATTGCCAAGCTGAAAAAGTCTGTTTCTCTTGGGCAAAAGCATTGATCTAACACGGAGCTACAACTCGAGATCTGTTGATAGACGGTAGGTTAATAAAAAATAACAGGCCAAGCGCCTAATGCCAGTGCGCTGGCATAACCTCAATCTTGAGGTGAATATTGGAAGAAAACGCGCGATAGAATGAAAATAAGCTAGAGTCATTTCATAGCTCTTTGAACATGTCATTTCACAGCACGCCGCTGTTAACAATTAATATAAGTAACTCGCTTAGCACGAGGCACTAAGCCACATATAAAATTCTGGCAATCAAAAGATTAACCAAAGATGACAAAAAAGTGCTGAAAAAGGCATTATTTTTTAATGTGAACTGCTAGAACCCAAATATTAGTCAAGCAAAGTCTCAAAAACGGAAAAATATTGACGAGGAGAATCACATTTTCCAGCCATAAAAAGTACATGTCTCGAATATACCGTCGGTGCCGGCAGATACCATCCCGATCTTATCGACCGAACCACCAATGGTGTCGATGGCGTCACCCCTGACGTTACCAATTGAGTAATAGATGTCTATTCGATTACAACCACAATAAAATTCACCGGAAAACAGTATGTCATAGTCAAGCAGATCTCACAATCAACTTGTAATTGATTGTTTAACTAGACAAGACAACAAACAAGAACGAGATCGAGTTCCAGTCACGGACGTCCCAATGGACAAAATCTAATCAGACCAGACGTTCATACTTCGAATAGACGCGTTCATATTTTAAAGACGATCTAGAATTAATTTTAAAATTAGATACACATGAAAATTATTATATTATGGCAGGAGATATAAATGCGAAACATGTGAACTGGGGAAATACGTATATATACAATTAGCGGTCCATTCGATTTTTTTTCGTATTGCCATTTTTCACATGCTTACAACATCGTCAATTTTTATCGTAAGAACTTTTTTTTTTCAAATTAAAGGGGAAAATGTAAGCTTTTGTTTTCTTGAAAATTTTTATCTCTCGAACAGATGGCGCAGTTGTTAATTAACTGAACAAAAAACGAACAGTAACAAAATTAGTTCGTTTTAAATCGTTGTAACAACATTTTTCGGTTGAAAAAATGTTGTTTTTGAAGCAAAAACAAAAAGTATGCATAATTTACATCAATTGAAAGAGAAACACTATAACACACACAGAGTTTGGATTTACAGATCTAAACTTATTGCCCAACATTAAACTTTTCATGCCTAAACCTTGACCCCACATATTTTAAGGGTAAATATATACGTCCAAATAAACATTTCGAATTAACTAAGTTTACATCATTTGGTTTCATTTCGATATTTAGTGTTGCCATAATTAGCAATGATTTAATTTAAATCATAAACTTACTTATAATTACGTTTTTTTTTAAATTCGTATAAATTTCATGCTTTGTCGTCCTCATAAATCCTTCTGCTATACTTGCTTTCAGTAACTGAATGTTGAATACATATTAATATTATAGTTTTTCATGAGATTTTTGAGTGTAGAATTTTAATATTCTGTACCTCTGTCGACATGTAAGTTTTCTACTTTTACGCAACACACTTTTCATTGCTCTGGTTACATCATCATCAATTTATTTCTTTTACATAATCGTTAGAAAGAGTTCAAGTTACGTTTCTACAGTATAATTTATGTAATAATGATATAAATATAAATATAAATATAAATTATATAAATATAAATGATATAATATAAGGAGATATATAAGTAGTATCATGACAGGTACATAAAAATTTCCGTGCTCAGCGAAATAAGAAAGCACCCATGACGTCACGCTGAAAATTAAAAAAGAAAAAATGAAAAGAGGTAAAAAATAACAAAAATATTTTAAAATATAAATTTTTTTATTTCTAAACCTAAAATTAAGAAAAAATTACATCTATACAAAACCAAACATATTCTTACATTTATAATACAAAATTCTTAAAATTAATACTTATAACTATGTTCTTAAAAATGATTAGGGCGTCCGGCTGTAACAAAAAAACAGTTAATTAGAAAATTAATAATTAAAATCGCAATTTTATGTAAGAGAGGTGATACTTACTTCTACCGTCGTGACGGCAGATCTCGCCACAGGTGGCGAGGGCCCTGTTAATGGCCAGGGTTATGCGGCCCTCCTCATCAGTCCGCGTGTACGCGCATTGGCGGCGTATTCAGAGCGGTCCTCCTTGCAATGCTCGACGCGTTCAACAAAAATGTCCCGTCGCTGTCGCTGTCACTGTTTAGTGGTGCGACAAGTCGTCGAGCCCTAAACGGAGAGACACGCTCAGCGCCGAACGAGGATGGAACGCTGCCGTCCTCCTTCTCGTCGGTGGTCCAATCGTGGATCGTTCTACGGCGAGAGCTGACAGCTGGTGAACCAGCACGCTGGTCAGCACAGACATGCTGGTCAATACAGCCTCGCTCAAGATGTTCGACGACCACCACAGGCACCCTGTCGGCGGCGTTCCGCCTGTCAGATGTAAGAGACCTGGAAAACAAAAGAGAAGGTTTTATCAGTCAACATTTATAGATAAAAATTACAAAATATATATAAAATAAAAAAATATTGTAATATTTTTATATATTATGAAAATTACAACTTACGATGTGCCCTGTAGGGGTTGCAGCGTAGGTTGCAGATTTATTGCTGCCGGCAGATCGTCACTACAGCTTGGAAACCTGGAAACAAGAAATATTAATTAGAATATTAATTCAACTGAAACAAAAATATAATAGATAATAAAAGATTTCACTTACGCGAGGAGCGCGAGTGATCGGCGCATCGCCGCCTCCTCGTCGGGGGTTCTGACGGCCCCGAAAAAAGAGCCGCCTGCAGAGATAATGCAGTCTATCTCCGCGACGCAGACATTCGTCGGCAGCGTCCAACGGAAAGACTTGATGCTGGCGGTGTCGATGCGCTTAAACGCCATCATAGTTGAGGCGTCTATGCGCCCCGACGACGAGGGCATCAGGCGAGCGATGTAGCACCGGAGTGCTACCTGCGACGGGCGTGGAGCTCTCCGGTCAGATAATGCCTGACACATGACACGCGCCTCTGGATCGTGTTCGCGGGACCTGTAAAAAATATATATAAAAATTAATTGAAAAATAAATTTTTTATTAGTAAAATATATTAAAAATTGAATGAAAAATTAATTTTTTATTAGTAAAATATATTAAAAATTGAATGAAAAATTAATTTGTAATAAAAAAATTATTAAAGCAACTTGATAGTGAAGCGAATAAATGAGCAGAGGACAGAAAAACGTGCGATAGTATTATTATAGCGTGAAAATAAACACGTGTAAAAATTTTAAGAATTGAAATAGAGACGCAGCGATAGGAAGGCGATCGGGTTACTGGTCAAGCCGTTAGCGAAACATGAAGGAAGCAAAGTAATGAAAAATTAATAAAATCATAATAAAATGGTACTTACATTTTTTCCAAAAAATAGAAGAACGTCCATGTGGCGCTGACCCGCCACGATTGGACGTCGCACGACGGCACGCCGGCGTACGGTTCGAGAAAACTCGACCGACTTCCGCCTGAGCACCGTGTGCGAACATAAAGTCCCCCGGGGCGTCATGTACGCCGCGCGGATGACGTTCACCTCACTGTCCGTCAGGATGGACGGAACCACATGGCGCGCTTGGAAAAGTTCGTGCACGGCGGCGAACATCCGCTGCGCCGTGCAAGGACGGGGCCGGAAATAGCCGACGTCGAACACTGTCGGTCCCCGGTGGCACATTGTTATTAACAAAAAAAAATCCACGCACACACACACACGCAAGTTCAGACACAAACACGATCAGAAACATATAGCCGAAAAATTACAGCGTCTTGACGCGAAGAAACTCGGTGAAGAACTGAGACGTTGACGTGCTTGAGGCTAAGAGCCCTTATCTCATAAAGGTCCGATTTCAGGATGTTTATTATTTCGAGAATGCATTAGAAAAACACGTGACGCTGAATCACGGTCGAAGAGAAAAACAGTGACGAAAACTAAAGAAGAATGGACAGAATGCGGAAAATATTTCCAAAATGACCTGTGTAGATTTCTCCGGTTTTCCCAGCACAGGTAGTAACCCCGACGTCCCAAAAGATAAGAACGACCGAAAAGTGAGCACAGAAGTAATTTCGGTGAATGTTAGACAAATGTAAAACTTTACGAAATAAATAAAATAAGTGTAATAAAAATATGTTATTTATAATATAGCTATGTATCAAAATTTTAGTTAAAAATAAACAGAGTTTAATAGTTATAAAATACATGTAATAAAATACATTGTTGGCGATACAATCTATATTGTTAAGGCTATATCGCCAGACTCATTCCTAATATTTCCAATCCCTATTACTCATACAGTTGGAAAAAGTCGTATGAAGGAAAACAACGTACCATGGAGATACTGCATGGCTTGACGGTACGGTGTCCAATACTTCTCGTCTTCAGCGAGTAGGTGGTCGACGGTCTCTAGGTCAGGCATTGGCCCTATGAATGAAAAAATTGAAATAATAATAATAATAAAAATAAGTTTTAAACCCAGTAGCAGAAAAGTACTTACAACGCTCTTCATTCGGAAAACGTGTTGCACAACGCTTGCACCCGCACACGCGAGGCAATTTCAGGGCACATCTTCCGAAACTACCTTCCAGTCCGTGATAAAAGTTTCTTTCAAATGTTTTATGAACGAGTCTATCGCACTTTAACTCGCCGCGGTCCCGAACGTCGTGACAATTTATAGAATTTGCGGTGAGCAGAACCCATAAATCATGTCCTCGGTCTGGAGTAACGGCAGGGTACCGCACCAGGTACAACTGCCGCAACTGGAGTTCACGGAACGCAACAAGCGACGGGTTCTGCCTAATGACCGCTGCACAAAGTCATAAATAAGTTCCTTGCAATACTTACACTATTACGAACTGTGCACACTGCGAGGACCGGCTGTTTCGACGATCTCGGTACATCAAATGCACACTGTTCTCGCACTCTACTTTCTGCACTTTGTTCCGCATCTCGTTCATAAAAATATTGCACGTACTGATATAACGAAGGTAGATCGCCGGGATTTTTGCCGTTGAGGATATTTAATTTTCTCTGCAAAAACATTTTTTACAAAATCGAAAAACTCGGGTAAACTATACAAACGTATCTCGGACTCGTACGTCGAGCGGTGAGCTCGACTTACGTGTTGGTACATCAGATTGCCTGGAGACAAGGGTTGCAATTTGCAAGCTTTGCAAAAACTAGACAGATTTGTCTTATGCTTTGGTTTGTTTATTGAGCATTGAATTACAGCTCGTGCCGAGCGTGGCATTTTTGCATACAAACATGACACGGGACGTGTCTCACATGGCCATTTATAATTCGTTCAAAGTATTGTTTAACAATTTTGTCGTTGGTAGCATAATTATTTTCGAAGTAGTTACAAAATGAAACAAAATCATGAGTGCGAGACATATGGTGTAAAAAGCAACACAAAAATGACCGCAAGTCGCGGATGTCTCGCTCTGAAACTGTCTCGTGTTCCACTCATAGAAAGCACAGTTTTCCCTGATTCTACGTCGGTGCTCATCAAGGTCGGGCGGTAATCCATAGCTGTCGAAGAATGTCCCATGGCCATTGGAGTCGACGAAAATTGCTACCCACTGACTACCAGATTGACTCTTTTGGTCACAATTGAACACGAACGCCGCCGGTCGGGGCCAAAAAACGAGTATCTCGTCAGCCGCAAACACGCCTGTGTTGGGAGTGGGTATGTTTTACAACGCTCTGTGTATCTGGAGCGTATCCAATAAGATCCTCTCATACCGTCAAATACTCCTTTTTGAACGTTCGGAAGGGCTTTTATACTTTTTCAGCCTCCAAAATCGACAATCACTCGCCGACTAGCGTCGATTTCGAGAATGTTGTCGTATTCTGCGTAGATTATACAGTTGACCGTCTTAGACAGAGCCTTTGAATAGCGCACTTCTATTCGCACACTACCGTGTTTCATGAGGTTCCAGTGCGTGTCCGAATTCGCTAATAGGTCGGGGGTCATTAGACAGAACCCATCGGGGTAATCCGACCTGGTTATGCAGTTTCCGTTGTCGGTAAAGAGGATCTCCGTGCCCGAAAACAGCGTGTGATAAGCATCGACAGACAAATTGTTTGCAAAAACAGGCTGCAATGCTTTACTTGGGACCTGGACACCTTCGACCTTGGAAAGCTTGATTGTCGAAGAAACCCAGTACGATTCTTTTGGGAATCTGACCCAGAATGACCTTGTCCAGCGTCTCTCCATGCACAATGGCGATTGCTCTCACATCGACTCTCGTCAATGGGTATTTAGCAGTACCGGATGCCAGGCTTCGGGCGTGTGACAGCAAAACACCCGGACTAAGTTTTACCTTCCGCACAATCAGGGACGCTTCGACTATTTGCAGCGAATATGTATTAGAGGCGTCAATCAAGCAAAAACTTTCGCGAGACCGACTCAGCCGTAACCATAGCTCCACACCATTGATCAAAAATTCTTCTTGGGACATTAGATCGACGTGAATATGCCCCAACAGGTCAACCGTCTTTCCTCCTTCGAAGTAAGCTCTGCGTGCATTGAGACCGGCGTTGTCATTGCCACCCGCATCCATTTTACCGGCTGTGTCAACGTTCCACAGAACCGTTTCAATGTACGAGCGGTACGCGTAAGCATTGTTCGGTGGCAGGACCAATTTCTGATTCAGGTAAACGTCGACTTTCGAGAAAAGCGAGTGGAGCAGGTTGTTTAGAGGTCCTGCGCCGGCGTTGATAGCAACGTCCTCGGTTTTGGGGACCATTTTTACTCGCACCGCCAGCATGGTGTGAGCCAGGTCGATCGGTTTGTAATGCACCCACGAGCCTCCCTCGATCGCTGTTTGCGTCGGAGGCAGCGTGAATAGATCGAGCTCGGACTTCATGCACGCGCATGAGTGTTGATGTAGAAACCCCATCACCCAAAAATGTCTCTGATCGCTCGCTTCGATTTCTTTGCACAACTCTTCAGTGTCTTCCTCACCTTGGTTATGACGTAAACGGGTGTTTAAACGGTAGGCTCATATTTGCTTATAAGCAGACCGTTATAACGCCTTTACGGTAACCCTTTGACCCACACGTAGCCCATGTATGGAGAAGAATCAAAGCTTGAGCTTGACTTTGACGTCGACTTTGAGTCGTACAATGAGTAGTCTTTGTAACTCGTATAAGAACTTGGTTCGCAACTTTCTGATTTTTTACGGCACGCAGAAAAACAGCCGTTCGCACTGGCATTCGAGCTGTACGTCCCCATGCTGTGTTTTATACCCTTTTTGCATGAAGCCATCTGGCTAGGCAATTCGTTCGCGAATAACAAAAAACCGATGCACGCACCTTGTTTTATAGTTATGCCCCCGTGTCTATTTCTTCGGAAGTCCTCGGAAATAAATAGTGCGCATGAACGACTCGTACATACCCGAGTCGAGTCTGAGCTGGATGCTGTCGATTTCGAATTGCAGTCTTCACAACAAGCGTACGATTTCGGCTCACATTTCTCTAAACCGGTCTTTCCATCGCACATCGAAAAAAACCTGGTCGTTTCCGCGTTTGGGGTGTATAACCCCTTGTAGCGTCCAAGTCGCTTTTTGCAGTTATCCATCTTGACCGCTTTCTTGCAAATGAGTTGTTTGCAGCGTATGCTGATATTTAATACCCCCTTCTATGACGATAGAGGGACGGCGTATGATTTCTCGTGACGGCTCAGAAACATGGTTTTATTCGGAGATGCGCGCACGGCTCTCAGTGATTTCGTGCAGTGGGTTGACGAAGAGTTTGCGAAGGGTCTTAAAGCACGCGATCGGAAACTAGCAGAGGTGCAGTGTGAGTCAAGGTCGAAATTTTAGTGGAAGAAATGAAAATTGATGTTCCTTGGATATGGGCGGACATGTCAGAATATTATTATTACTTTGTAAAGGCTCACTACACATACCATCTCAAGGACGAGGAGGCTCAACTGTTTTTGAAAGTAAAAAATAAATTTCGCGACCTGACTTTGAAATGTTCGAAAATCGCTGACGACGGTTTGAAATACGAAGGCGAAGGAAAAGAATTTAAGGATACTGCTGTCAAACTGTACGATCTACTGCTCGAGGGAGAAAAGGAGTCTGTCGCGAAATGATTCGTAAATAGGTCGCCTGAATAAATTTTTGTTCTTTCAAATTGTGTTCTGAATCTCTCTCTATCTCTTATACGTCTTTATATTAAACTAAGAATGAAATAACTACAACAGATCGTGTTTCACACCCCTCCTTTTTTTATTCTCAGGTTTTCCGCTGGTACAGTGTGTTTGGTTTGCGTTTTTGTTTCTGTTGACACGCTCATTTTCGTCGTACAAAATCATCTCACTGCAAACAATCGCAAACACGATGTCATTTCGCAAAAATTCAGAGAACGACGACATGTAACTTTTGACATCAGTGGGTCGTCTGAACGAGCAGCGAATTTATGATTTTTTACTTGCGACCAACAGTGGTTCACCGCGTCGGAATAGTAATCAAGGAACTTGAGCCAGTCCGTGGTGCACGGCGCTACATGCAGAAGACCCTCGAGCGTCACCTTGTGCATGTTGAGCAAAGTCTGCTGGCCGTAGTCTGTAATCCATAAGAGGGTTATGGATTTTATGTTAGACGGTATACACCGTCTTGGCGTATACCGTGCACTGAGGCGTGATCCGTATTTGTGGATCGCAATGGCCATTGTTGCCAAAGGCCCTCAGTTTGCTCGTGTGCTTCACAATTTCGCGCCATTCGTGAATTGTCAGGCTGACACCGGATCAGTACTGACCACACAACACGACACAGGGGCACCAGGTGTCAACGTCGCGACAGACGAGCCCGACAACAGCAAACTTTGATTTTGATTTGTTGAGCGCATACACGTGCGACGCGATTACGTTTTCAA
>JAQQRF010001290.1:0-17109 GCA_030523145.1 Trissolcus brochymenae | reverse complement strand
TGCGCCAGGACTCGAGGTGCCGAGCAACGTCTTTTCTTTCTTTTGTTATTTTCAGGTCTTCGAGCGAACAATAAATGCGAATATTATTCTGTACTTGGTATTTTCGTTTATTTTAGGATAAGACCTTGCCAACCGTACTAACTACGCGCTCCTATCCCCGGCTAGCTAGCCGACCCGATCCTGTTCTGAGCTGTTTCCGTCCCAGATCCCGATCACCACATCCTCGGTCACTGGCGGTTAAGTGACCTGGCGCCCAGATCCCAGTCCCGGTTAGGAAGACGCGCGCTTGACGTGGCTGCCGCTGGCCAGCCACCGCCCTGGCAGCACGCAAAGCGTTACAATATATATACATTATGTTGCATTCTTTTACAATAATTAGCAAATATCTGTCATATTCAATTTGAATAATAATATATGAACTATTGTTTGTTATTATTATTTAAAAAATAAAAATTTTAATAATAATTTTTTGGTTTTTAGATAAATTATCAAGATTCGAAGTATACTGTTCAAGATATAACATTTTGATAAATATTAAATAATTTTACTAAGGGAAAAGTAGATCTTTTTGATAAATATAAAATCATTTATTTGGTAAGTAAATTTTCATTCATCTCTGTTCAATTATTGAGGGGTGGGGAAAAAGCTACATTTCTACCTACCTTGTTTTGTGTCCTTGCTGGTTCATCATTTGTAGTTTTTGAAAATATAAAGTAAGCGCAAAGATAAAATAATTCTTTATGAAAAGCAAAATTTGATAAGAAAGCATCAATAATAGAGAATAAGTAGGTGTTAATTGAATTTGCAATGCATTAATATTTCAAGTAGTAAATTAATAGAACTTAATCTGATTATGAAAAAATAGTTGAATTTATTTTAAACAATTTTAAGGAACAGGAAAAATTATAAAACAAGAAAATTTGTGCAAAATTGCACGAGGAAAATACTCAAAGCTTAATTGAACGATTAAGCTGTGATAAAACCTCAGAAACAAAGTTTATTAGAACCAAAAGCATATACAAAGTAGATAAACAGAAATTAATGCGTTGATCAAAACAAACCATGCGAAATGCAAAGTATTGTGGATGCTTGAATATGCTACTACATAGCGGACAGCGATGAATAATTTGTAATATGTGAATTTGATAATTTACAGTTTTGTAGCGCGAATTGTTCGATTATTTTAATTATAAATATAATTTTTGCAATAACAAATTTGCAACCCTTGTGTTGAAAAAGAGGTTTACAATAATTTTCGTATCAAGATTGAAATTTTACATTATAAGCGGTGTTGATTTAGATACTTATTCAATATCTATTAAAAAAAAAAACAATTTAGAAAATCAAAAGCAAGAAAAAGTTTATTGCAACAGGTTTCAATGATCAATGCAAACGATCAAATACGAAATTGCACGTGGGTTGCATGATAGTGGAAAATTCTCAACAAGATTCTTGTATAAGAATGAATGAAGGAAAAAATAAGCCAAATCCTGGCATTATTTCATGAAGGATGAAAAAAGAAGCTAGACATTTGAAGGAATACGTGCTAAATTTTTACCAACCTTTTCTGCAAATATGTGGCAGGCGGGATATAGCGAGATAAGTGAAAGCGAAAAGACAGCGAAAAAGCAAGCGAAAACAACCAAAAGCGAAAGAATATTGCGGCCCAAAATGCAAAGCGGTTTTTGCAATAGGGTGTTCCGGGAGCGGTGACAAACTTGCTCTTATTGCAAGGCGGTTACAAAAGCGATTGATCTGAAAAAAATTTGGCTAAGAATTACGTAGTGGTCGACACGGAGTCACAGCTGATTTTTTTGACTGGTGCGGCGCGCTCGCTTGTCACTAGTGCGCTTTTCAGTTCCTCAATGAATTCCATTCGAATTATTAGTGATGGGAATTGTCTATTCCGGTCATTAGCACATTTTTTATTTGGTAATCAGAATAATCATATGATAGTACGTCGAAATATTCTAAAACATATTATTAAAAATTGGGATTTTTTTAATCCTTTTATTGAAGGTGAATATCAATATACATCTCGTGTGATTGATTCACCACTAATATATGAAGAATATATGTCTACATGTAAATCATATGCCGGAGAATCAGAAATTGTGGCGTTTTCAAATATGTATAATGTTTTAGTTACTATTATTGATGATTCAAATAATTCAAAATTTAAAAGAACTTCGAAATATAGACCTGAAAATTCACAAAATTTTTTAGTTTTAGCGAAAAATGGTGAACGAGATTACAGACATTATGAAATTATTGATTTTAATAATAACATTCAATCTATAAAACAAATTCACACACGAAATTGTCCTAAAAATGTTCTTAAAATTCACAATAGGGAAAACATAAATTCAGATCAATTTTTAAATTCAAATACAAATAATCCCATAAACAAAAATATATGTAAATCTAAAAACCTGTTTACAAATGAAAATGTAATTGATAAATTTGCCGTAAAAAATATTGAACATCATTATATTAAAAAGCAAATTAAATCAACTAAAAAAAGTCAATTTATCGAACAAAATAAAATTTCAAAAAAAATTACAATACACAAAAATTTACATTAAACATCATCGTCATCTGGTGTAAATGTAAACAATAATAAATTTGCTCAGTTTATTTTCATTAATGAAAATAAACATGTTTTAACGGAAAAAAATTATATCTTACATCATTAGAAATTGGAAAACTTTTACTCCATTATTGAACAAAACATTTTTTCGAAACATAATATCATACCATCATACAAGGAACAAATAATAAATAAAAAAACTTTTGGAAGTAATATTGAAATTATTGCATTTTCCAAATTGTATAATGTCTTCATAACAATTGTTAACAATAAACATGAAAGCATTTTCTCGAGTGGTTCTAATACATGTAAAAATTTTTTAATTCTATCAAAATCAAAAAATTATAGTTATAAAATAATTAAATTCAATAATGAAAATATAATAAAAAATTGCGAAATTTTCAGAGTCGTCAATGCAGGAAGAAAAGAAATGATCTTATTCAATATTGTAATTGTTTGCTGAAATGTTTTTCAAAATTTTTATATATTACTGAGGATAACCATGTGAACATTCGCCGAAAAATAATATCATATGTTATAAATAATTGGGAATTATTTATTAACGGTAAAAACATGCTTAAATACAAAAGTGCTAAATCATATGAAAATTATATGAATAAAAATATCATTCATATCAATCAAAATCAAAAATTGTGTAAAAATAATTAATAATAATAACACTATAATTTCTCAATTTGGTTTTACTTTATGTAATAATTATTAAACTTTAATAATATATCAAGATCATTTCATAATTTTTAAAAAAATTCTAAATATCAGAAATATTACAAACAAAGTAAAATACAAATTATTAAAAATGTACTTCAGACACTCAAAAAAATTAAATATCTTTTAAAAGAAAATCGTTCTGCTTTTATGTCAAATACACAATATAAAAAAAAGGATTGAGATAAAATTCAAAATATGGATAGTAAAAGATTAGACATTTAAATGTATTTATTGTAAAAATGAAGATTTAAAAAAATTATTATTATATGATAATAAATTTAGAATTTTAATAAGATATTATAATAATTTATTTTCATTTGTATCGTTCAAAGCTAAAAGTCTTCCAAATTCCTGTAAGGAGGTATATAATTATAAAATTCATGGTGAAGTTCATCATTACACTCCCACCACTTTAGTTCCAAAAAATAGTAAACCTCCTATTTGTGGTCAAATTTATATTTATGATAATCGTGCAGATTTAATTAATAAAATGTTGTCTACAAATAAAAATTTGACTGAAAAACATTTACAAACAACATCTTCAGTTTTATCAACGAAAAATCACGTTAAAAAATATAAACATTTAAACGAGGTATTTTAAAATAATGAATTGCCAGATTATAATTTATATTTTCTCAAAAATATTAAAAACATCGATCAAAAAAGATATAATGTTCCAATAACATCAGAATGTGCAGCATTAATTATGTCTAAAGACGGTTGTATACTGTCTGATATAGATTTGTGTGTATATCCGAAAAATGTTTCTCATGGTGCACCAGAAAATACGTCAATGAATAAATTTTCTTTACATTTAGATCCGATGACTATGCCAATTTTATTTCCAGATGGCGATGTCGGATGGAATCCAAATTTTAAACAAACACTTAATACTTTATCTAAATCAAAAATTAAAAAAACAAAATCCAAGTCCAGCACAATTTTGTTCCAACCGTTTTAGTTTAAGATATAATGAACTCAATCAATTGTTAAGTGCGGGACGTTTGTCTCAACAATTGTATGTACATGCATACATTGTTGCCGAAAATCAATGAATAAATTATTTAAGATTCAATCAGAATGACTTAAGAATTTGTTCTTTGAAAGGAATCATGGATCATGTTGCCGGTAGCGCAGCTAATACAACTCCAAAAGAACGTTTAGGAAATTTATTTATTCTTCCAGCGACATATGTAGGAAGTCCTCGGTATATGACTCAGCATTTTCAAGATGCTATGAGTATCGTTCGACACATTGGTAAACGAGATTTTTTCGTTATAATAACATGTAATCCTAAATGGCCAGAATTAATTGAATTATTACAAAATTTTCCTTCCGGAACAACAGTAAATGACATAGCACCAACTCGTGGTAAGATTCTTTTCTTTAAAATTAGAAGCAATTATATCAGATATCCTTAAAGGAAACGTATTTGGACCAGTAATAACTTATGTTTATACTATAGAATTTCAAAAAAGAGGACTTCCGCATTGTCATGCTGTGTTTACATTAGATCATTAAAATAAAATAATAAATTCCTACTGATGATATTGCTCTTAAAGAATTAGTTTTAACATACGTGATGCATGGTCCTCATAATGAAAGAATTGCATGTTTACAAAATTCAGAAGGTTCTATTTGTTCGAAAGGTTATCTCAACAATTTTATTGACAATACAAATTTCGATAAATATGGATTTCCTCAATATCGTGGAAGAAATAATATTAATGATGGTCATAAATATATAAAAACAATTAATAAAGCTAATATACCTGTAGATTACTCAATGGTTGTCCCACATAATTGGTTTCTTTTAAAAAAATATAATTGTCATATAAATGTTGAATATGGTGCATCAACTCTAAGTGTTAAATATATGCATAAATATATTCATAAAGGTCATGACCGTGCTTATGTTTGTATGAAAACACAAAATTGTGATAATGAAGCATCATGGAGATTATTAAAATTTCCAATAACTTCTAGATCACATACTGTAATAAGATTAGCTGTACATACCGAAACTGAACAATCAATTGTATTTCATGAGAATAATATTTAAAATGCACTCACGAAAAATCATAATACAACATTAACAGCTTGGATAAAATTAAATGCGTCTGATAAAACAGCTCGGACTTAAAAATATATAAAAATACCTGAACATTATTCATTTTGCGATACAAGTATAAGTTGGATTAAACGTAAAAAAAAAAAACAATTGGTAGAGTGTATAACATAAGTATTAAAGATATTGAAAGATTTCATTTAAAATTGATATTAAATAGAATTAAAGCTCCAAAATCGTTTGATGAAATAAAATTTTATAAAGGCATGAAATACAATAGTTATAGAGAAACAACTATAACTATGAGTTTAGTAGAAAACAATAAAGAACTATTTAAAATATTTGATGAAGCAAGTTCTATAATGATGCCATCAAATTTCAGACATTTTTTTGCATGGTTTTTGATCACAGAAGATATAGTTTTAGGCAAACAAATTTGGGAAAAACACAAAGAACATTTTTGCGAAGATTATAAAATTAATGCTGAAAATTTAGCTTTAAATGATATAAATGAAATATTAAATTTAGAAAAAAAATCATGTACAAATTATGGATTACCAGAACCTACAAATAATGAATACCATAAAAAATTTATATTTGAAGAAAAACAAAAATCAAGCAAAAAAATTGTTGATGAATTATTCAATAAATTAAACATTGAACAAAAAAACATATTTAATATAATCAGCACATCTAAAAAACGTATGTTCTATATCGATGGTTCTGGAGGTACTGGCAAAACGTTTTTATATAATTTTTTAATTCATTATTTTATTTCACAACGAAAATCTGTTTTGTCGATGGCTTGGACAGGCATCGCTTCCATATTATTAGCTTGGGGCGTAACCAGCCATAAAGCATTTTTTAAATTACCTTTAACTATAACTGATTCCATTTCATGTGTTATAAAGTCAGAACAAGATAAAAAAACTCTTTCAAATTGCGATGTAATAATTTGGGATGAAGCTTCAATGATACCAAAAAAAGCTTTAGAAATTGTAGATTTAACACTTCGAGATTTATGTCAGTCAGAAATTTTTTTTGCAAATAAAATCGTCATATTAGGTGGGGATTTTCGGCCAATTTTACCAGTAATCAAAAATGGTACAAGAATTTCAATACTTTCAGAATGTATTAAAAATTCATATATATATATGGCCTCAATTTTCTACATATCATTTAACTAAAAATATGAGATGTACAGATGAAAAATTTTCAAATTTATAGTTAAAAATTGGATCTGGAGAAATAAAATCATTCACAATTCCATCGAATTAGAAAACCGATTATGTCTGTTCATCAGTTTTCGGAAAAATTTTAGATAATGAAAATTTATCAAATAAAATAGTTTTGTCAATTCATAATAAAGATGTCAAAAAATTAAATAAAAAAGTATTAAATAAATTAAATTCTCAAAAAATAACATATTATAGTATTGACTATGCTAAACCAAAGGAATCTGATGATACAAAATATACAATTACTCTAAATTATCCAATAGAACATTTAAATTCAATAAATCGTCCTGGTTTTTCTGAACATAAATTAAATTTAAAAATAGGTCCTATCATAATGTTGATTAGAAATATTAGTATAACTAACGGTCTGTGTAACGGAAGACGATTAAAAATTTTAAACCTATACAATTGTAATATAAAAGCATAAATCTTAACTGGTTTTCATTCAGGAAATAACAAAAATAAAATTAAATATTGATAATAATTCTTTACTGTTTATAAGTAAGACCGAAGACTCTTCTTTACCGAAGACAATTCCCAATAACACTCGCGTTTGCTATGACAGTGAATAAATCGCAAGGCCAAAGTTTTGATTGTGTTGGATTGTACTAATACTATCTACTAATACTAATACTAGTAATAATAATAATAAAAAACTTTTTTCGCACGGACAATTATATGTTGCTCTTTCACGGTGTAAAAATGTTAACAAATTGTTCATAGAGAATGTTGTTATTGTTAATGTTATTTTTTTTAATAGCATAATTTAAAAAAAAATTTTATCAAATATTAAATATTAAATTATTAAATATTAAATTATTAAATATTAAAAAATAAACATGGTAAAAAATATATATGACCTTGAAACTTTTTATGGGGGTTGGCGCGCGTAGCCCCCTAGTACGATAAACAAAACTGATGAATTATTTTGTGTTTGAATGAATTTATTTTTTGTTTGCTTACATTTTTTGTTTATGTCGTATTTATCCATTTACTTATATTTTTTTGTGTAATTATCCGACTATCTATTTTTTGTTCGTTCATGTATTCTTTTGTTCATATTCCTTATTTGCGTATGTATTTGTTTGTTTGCTATTTATTTGGTTATTTGTTGGTTTGTTTATATTTATTTGTTTGTTAATTTTTTTGATTACATAAAAATAACGATGCCATAATAATCTTTTATTTACAGATAAATAATCTTTAATTTTTATATAATATACTGCCACCCCGTTTACACGCACGCACGTTGACAAACGTCATAAGCTAAATTTATTATGTTAACCGACAATTCCTACTGTACCGACTGTAATGCTCCCCAGTAGTACACTTCCCTGTCACTAGTGGCACGTCGGTTTTCCGCTCCCGCGTTCTTGATGATAGTTGAGGGTTGCGTGAACGAACTTTTCTCGCAACCGAACCGAGGGGAAAAAAGTTTATCTGCAGAGCAATACCCACAGTCATGATCCTCTTACCGGGCAAGCAGATGTATACCATCGTTAGCAAATAAAACCCTGAGACAATACTCAAAACTCAGAACCTTATTTTGCACGCCTCTTTTTGAAAATCCTTTTCCCTATCCTTAAAGTAAGGCATCGCCGTGCCACTTCAATCATTCCGATCAACGTGCCTCCAGGTAGAGCAGCAGTGTTGATCTACCAGGTTGTCGAACGTTTTTTCCTTAAATCCTTCTTTCCCACTTCTTGGAGGAGGGCATCCACGTGCCTTTTCAAGATCGATAGGAGGAAGGGTCACCCTGGTCAGAACTAAAACTCTAACCGGAGAAACCGAACCTAAAGTAAAAATAACCAATTTATAATATATAAATATATATTACACTTATAACATTTATAACGCACAGTGTTATAGTCCATTTAAGCAGTTGAAAAGTGGAGACTTTCCGTTAGAGTGTTCGCTGCAAATTGTTTTCACGCCACCAATCACACTCTCCAAAATACGAAATACAATATAATATCACTTTTAGACTTCAAGACTCAGCGGAAATTAATCGAGGTAAAAATCATTGAAAAAATTCAGATTCATGTCTTCATAAGCGCGTGAAGCACGCGTTTCGATTTAACCTCTTTTATTAAAATTCGTGAAATAATATACTTTTGTTGCAATTTTTTTAATTTATTTTAGCTCATCATCCAAATGTCAATAGTACAAAAACTAATCCAGTCATTTTAACTAAAACGCAAGGGCCAATTGCGTAAGAGATGTATTAAAAAATCAAACATGCAATACATCAACACGTTGATGCATCAGATGCAAATGCAAACTATTCATTAATTTTTTCATTTGACATATTCGTCGTCATTATTGATTATAATCAAATTTGAAGAAAAATAAATTATTTATGTGCATATTCTTACATACATGTGCTAAGAAAATAACGCTGGCAGCAACCTTATCGTTTAAAATTAAAATTTTCATAGGAAAAATTGTTATGTGCATGTGTTTGATCTGTTATATTGAATTTGCATGAAAAAATTTTATCCATAAAAAAAGGTTTCATAAACTATTTGCTTTACAATTATTTCAATTCATGAATATATTCTTGAATTGCATTACAATATATCAGAGATGGCGCTTCAGTTGGAAAAATATTCGTCACTTTCCCAGTTTTGTTGTTTTGACAATTTTTTCTTTCAAAATCTGTACCAAACAAGTTTTAGATACTTCAATAACATAGCTTTGATAATGAAAACAAATTTTATCTGTTGTAAATCCATATCAAAATTTCACTCACGTATGAATTACATGAAATCAGGGAGCAATTTAATTGTTCCATGTGCTCATTTCCAAGTGTTTCCAAGCCGCCGACTTCTTGATATTACATATCGGATACTATCATAGAAATGATCCAAACTTGCTCATTAAATGCTCCTTGATGGGATGTAGTGCTACTTTTTCATCATGGAAATCGTACGTTATGCATGTCAGGAGTATACATCCAGAGAAAACTATAGTTTTGGGAATTGCAAATGGGGTCATTATTGAAATGAATGTTGATGCTGGGATTAATGGCACTGAAGGTAGACATCATTTTTATGACATTAATACTTCCGCCTGTACTTGGTTTTAATATGCATGTTTCTTATAAGAGATGTCCAACTCTAGCTCTCGACTGATAATTTTTACTTGTTTATTGCTCAATTCTTGATCAATGTAAGGGAAACTTACAGGACATCTCAACTAGCTATCGATAATATCACAAATGGGCTTAAGGATACTTTACAGTTATTTGAAACACTATCTTTGGTATGGAATTTTTTAATTGAAATTTGTGACTTCACCTTACATTTAATCCTTATTCGGCCAAGTAAAAATACATAGGTAATCGGTCAGGTGGTGTTAATTTCGCTTGCATTTTCCAATTACGCGAGCTTCAACCTTATTGTATTGCTCAGAATTCAAATCCAATAAGGTGTATAATTTGATGTTTTACCACATCGTATATGACTTGAACCTTTTTAAATTTAAAACGTATGATTAAAGTCATCAGAGGATTAGACGATCGATTAAATCAGAAACAGGTGAAGTTCGTTGGACTCGTCTTAAATAAATAGGGATATGTGCATTTGGGATAAACATGTTTGTTGCATTAAATGAAGATTAAATCGAAGATTAAAAATTTTCAATTGATTTTAAATGATAAATAAAAAGATAAACAATGATAATAAATGTCAGGGTAAGTACATAATAAACATCAGGGTAAGTATAATGAACTCATTCCGGCCTAAGAGTGTTTTTTTTTTAACAAAATTGTACATATTTTTTAGAATAACCATCTATATGCCCTATAAGTTTCAATTATGTTGAAAACACTACAAAGAACAATGTCAGTAACTGCCTAGTGATAGCTATTTCAAAAAATGAAGATATTCAATATTTACTATCAAAATGAGTCCGATGGACTCGACCTGACTGAAGAAGGGTTAAACATCTAAAATTCATTCATTTATCTGAAATTATGTACACTTATAACAAAATATTACAATACTCTTTTCAAATATATAATTTGTTGGCACCATCGGATTTGCTAGAATCAGTGCAGAGTAAATATCTCTTGGACAAACTAATGGTAACAAATTTCAAGATGATTCCACCACAAAGTCTTGAACGGGGATCAATAGAAAAATGGATTGAGATAGACACGTCACCGTATATGGATATTGTGGAAGAAAGAAATGTATTGCCAGTATATTCCTTTCATGGACAGTATGAAGGATTCACTAGAAAAAAAAGAAATCCGACATAACGTTTCGAATCCAGTCACTCAAGGAGTAGATACTTTGAAAACTGTTTTACATGGATCTGTTTACAAAAACAACGAATTTTTTCGTCAACATTCAAATGCTTTGGCTATCATTTTAAATTGCGATGAGCTAGAAATAGCTAATCCATTAGGTAGCAGTTCCAATAAAAAGATTTATATGTTTTACTGGACACTTGGCAACATATATCTGAACTTTTGTTCCATCCGTGAGAACATCTTCCTTTTAGCTGTTGCAAAGTCGGTAAATGTGAAGAAATTTAGCATGAAGACATTGCTACCGCCGTTCGTAAATGACATTCGTACATTACAAACAGATAGAATCAGAATCGTCAACAATGGTTTGAAGATTAATTACAAGGGATCATTTTTGTTTTGCCCTTGTGATACGCCTGCGGCTGCCGAAATCGGTGGTTTTAAATAATCTGTTGCTACTTATTGCTTCTGCAAAATGTGTTTCACGACGAACATGGAATTGAAAGAAAGATTCAATGAAGATAATTTTAACTTGAAAAGTGCGGAAACTCATCGAGAACACGTAACAGCAGTAAGCGAACCTGGCTTAACGAATAATGATATTACATATTGGCAACGAATATATGGCGTCAACTCAGAAAGTCCTCATACCGCAAGATCCCATGTGTTCTGTAGATATAAATAATAATATAAAAGAACACGTTTACGCGGCCTCAACGAAAAGGCCTCAACAATATAAGATAAAAAACAAACTCGAAATACATCTGGGTAAAACCCGAAAATATGGCTTGCTTATGTTCGGATAGTGACGAGATTATAAATCTATTTCCACAATAGTTCAGAGTTTCTATCAATTATTTCAATTCATGAATATATTCTTGCAATAAAAGGTGATCTGTTATATTCTATGAATTCTATGAATTTGAGCATCCGGTGATAACCCCGTACCACCCAGGAGGAAGGATCGAGCTCTCCCCGGTGGTAATCAAGGAAGCCCGGAAGCCCAAAAGTCGGTAAATGTGAAGAAATTTGGCATGAAGACATTGATGATGGTGAAAACAATGCAATTCTTTTATACAAAACTTAAAATGGGACTTTGCTTATAAAAACAGTCGATCCCAAAATGTATCGGGACGTTGTAACATTTCTTATGTATGCAGGCCCAAAACATACGAGAGGTACTCTGCAACTCTTGCTACGCAAAACTAGAACAATAGACTTTCTGTTTTTCAAGCATCTGCTGAACATTGGGACCAATATTACACTGTTTTTTTTTACCTCTTTCACTTTTTGTTGTTGACCCTCTGAAAAGTATGAATTGAAATCTCCGTTTCACTAAAAATATAAATAAGGCAAAGCACACCGAAAAATCCACTCTTGTTCAAGCGTTTTAAATGATCGGTTCGTACAAACTTAAAGATTTTTAATCGCATAAGTCTATGACTAGGAACGTACGAACTGGTATATACCGACATCTTTTTAAAACATATTGTTGAGGCCCGCGTTATTTTAATTATAATTTAAAATTGTTCAAGTAGTGTTATTTGTTTTACGTGTGAATAAAAAACGAAAAGAATATTAAATCCCGACTAAGTGATTTTATATAAAACACCATGCATGTCCTCCTAGAAGGCATGATTGCCATTGAAATTAGAGCTTTATTATGGTTCTACGTGGATGACCTTGAGTTATTGGAAGGGGAACATTTTTTCCACTCCATTTTTTCCACTCCATTATTTCCACTCCTTTTTTTTCACTAATATTTTTTTCCACTAATATTTTTTTCCAAAAAATATTTTTTCCTCAAATAAAACAACAAGTACAAATGATTGTATCAAACTTTATTCAGTACTTCCGATTTAGAACTGAATGTTATGACCGATGGCTCTCAAATATTCCAGGATTTCTTCATCCTTTTCCTTTTCTTCATACTCTTTGACTATGTTTGCGATCCGTTCTTCCGCTTTTACGCGAGCCTTATTTTCGCTTCGCTTTATTTTACGACCAAGATCGAACTCTCGGAACATTGTTTCAGTGTCACCTTGCTCTTTTTGAAGTTCCACCAAGAACGCATAGAGACTTGGATGGTCCCTGCCGACAACGACTGCGAAACGGTTATGCCACCCTTCGGACGCGTTGTTTGTTCGCGCCGTGTTCTGCTGCACAGCTTCAAACATGTTCCTGACTTCTGGAGCATATCTCGGCTGAGTTGCGAATCTTCCTCGAGCTGGTATTCCTCTTACGTAATTTTTCTCGAAGTAATCGACAATTTCTGAAAACTCATTAGGAGCTGTCTCAACAAAAATATCGAACGCTTTCTCCACATCTTCTACAGGGACGAAGGCCGTTGCACACATCATTCGGGCCGCTTCTTTGATCAACCTATCTTCAGGATTGTTGTAAGCCGTTGCAAGTGCTTTCGACTAAATGCGCCGGTAGACAGATTGGCGTAGGTGGAAAAATCAGGCTTTCAGGTCGACATTTAAGGTCTCAGCGGCATTTATTATCGGAAGCTCAAAATCGTTCATTATTTTTGTCAAGGACATGCGAAAAGCATGCCTGTCCATCTCGTCTTTCACAACTTCTAAAACCTTCTCATATTATGCCTGAGTTTTTTTTGACATGAGAGTATAGACAACAGACAAAGCGAGTCGTTTCTCCACTCCCGGGGCGAGTTGAAACAGCCCACCCAGAATAGCAAAGAGTTGAAAAAAGATGGTTGGAACAATTTTGAAAGTTCTATCGACGTACCAGATGCTGCATCTGGCAAGACGTCGAAAATAAGAACTCTTCCGAAATCTTCCGGAACTGTGTAGTCATCGCGAAAGTCGTAAATGAGAATTTGTCGCCCCCTAAAGTGTGCTGAAATTGCTGGGGCACCTCAGCTAGGTTGTCAATACTTGTCGGGTTAGATGGTAAGGGCGTCGTCGCTGAATACTTTTCGTCAAGTTACTTCTTTCCGGCAATTGTGATAACACTGCTGAGGGTACAACTTGCAACTCCGTACGCAACAGTTGAGCTGGTAGTGCCTCAGGGTGCTCTTCAGCTTGTCGTTTCAAATTATTGCGAATTTTAACTGATGCAACCTCTTCAAAATTTGGAGCGTGAGAATCATTATGAGGAGACTCAATGGGCCCTCTGTCAACTTGTAAAATCTATCATCTCATGAAAAAAATTAGATTTAAAAATATTAAATTATGTTAAAATTTTGAATTTTACTTGTCCGTGAGTCATTAATGCTCGAGTGACAGTTCGTGCTTTGCACTTCGGATAGTACTTGCACTTCCAAAAAACTTTTCCTTTTTTCTCTTCACTAAAGTAATATAAGTTTCCGTCGATGTGTAGCATAGGCCTTTTATTTCCTCCAATAATTCTACTTTTCCATACTTGGAAAGTGACATTTTATTGATTATAATTTAGATTTTAATTTTTTTTACAATTATAATTTCGAGTTGACCACACAAAATATGTCAAAACACAACTGACAACTAACTTGAAGTTAGTTCGTGACGTTGACATTAAAATTTAACAATCAAATTACTGATGGAAATTAGCGGAAAAAAATTAGTGGAAAAAGAATAGAGTGAAAAAATATATTGGTGGAAAAAAAATAGTAGTGGAAAAAATGGAGTCCAATCCGAGTTATTTTCTTTAGAAGAACTCAATGGATTTGCTTCCCGCTTTAAATTCAATTATCTCAAAATTAACTAACCTGCGTTACTGACGGAGGACCAAATTGGGTAGGATGGGCGATTGAAGCAAAGTACATCGCAGATTTTTACACTTGCACACGTTATTCCATTTCTGGTTGAGCCGTGAATTATCGACAATGAACAAGTCAAAGCTGCGATTCATTGTCATGTGAGACTTCTGCAAATAGTTAATATGATTTTTGCGTACGAAATTAGTGAAAGCTCAATTGATGTGATAATTATTATTCTATATATTGTTACGTGGCACGCGCTGATAAATAATACAGTCGCTTATAAAGAAGAACAAAAACCATTGATTTAACGTTTGATGAATGTTTCTTTAATTACTGTCAAAACAAAACTGACATACCAACCTTCAAACTCGAAATTGCTTGCAATCAAAAAAGACAACCAAGATATTTTAATTGAAACCCGCGCACGCGCCCACTCTGCTTACGTGCCCGTTACGATAACGCTCTTAAATATAGATAAACGGAATTTAGATTGAAGAACCAAGTTTCATTGAATAATACACCTTCGTCATTGGATCTACAACACCAATAGACTGCCACAAAGGCCTGATTCTCTTCTTCAAAGATGGTAAGACGACTCATATTTCCTTGTCTAGCAAAATAAATAGACTACATCGCAAGTCTCCAAAGGTTTCTGTCCCAAAGGTAATGGATTCCACCATCTTTTATTCGGTGAAGTATTCTCTAATTTTAACTTGGAGACTATACGAGGTCTTCAGACAAGGCGAAGTATCCACCGTGGACCTTGACTTAACTCTCAGCATAACCTTCGTCCCTGTTCTGGCATTTGCGACACACTGAAATTAAAATTCTTAAGTTCTCGACCCACAGCATGTAACAATACATTGTTTTCAGATCAGACACAGACGTACCCTGATAACTATAATTATGTGAAATTTATACAAATGTTATACAAACATTTAATGCAAATCTAACTCCTCATTATGCTATTTTATTTATATAAATCTGATTCAGAAATAAATTTTTTTTTTATTTTTCATATTTTGTAAAAGCAAAAATATTTTTTCTCTCATTCATGACTTTAAACTCAAATTCGTATAACCAATTCATGCCAGGGAACAGACACGAGAGATGTTGCTTTATTGTCCAGATAAGAAACACTGAGAATATAATTTGTTCAGTTCTTTTGCAGTAACCATATAGCGAGTAAATGCAGCTCTGTTACTTAATATTTAATTCATTTAGATACAGAAGAAAGATTGAACATGTACGCTTATATTATTAATTATTTTGAAATTAAATAAATAACGGTAAATATCGTCTGTACCATTTTTTAAATAGGATATAAATTCATTAAAATAACTTCAGTTGCACAGAAAAAAAAATCAAGGGAAAATACCAAGTAAAAATAACTTGGAAGTTAAAAATAACGTCCAAGTTTTTATATCATTAATAGTAATCAAGCTATAAACTCTTAATTTTTCTTTCCGTGTAAGATTTCAAACAACACAACTGCAAATAAGAGTATTGCAAAAAATATTGCAAAGAACCCCGCATAAATCAAATGGGAAATGGGTTTCAGTCAAATCGTCTGAAATTTTAGTATGTTGTAGAGGAAGTCGACCTGATTACAAGTCATCATAGGCACGAAGCTCGAATCCTCATACTTTTTGAGTTTGGGCCGTTTTAAAAATCTCGATTAGGAAAAAAGTGATTTTTTTTGTATGGGCTTTTATCATAACTTCGCGGTCTTCTTGTAGTAAACACATCCCTGATCTCTCTGTAATTCCTCTCTCTCTCTCTCCTCCAATGCTTAATCGACCCCTCGCGTCGGGGTGCTTGATTATCGTGAGTCCCCTTGCCTCTCACGTCGAGGTGCTTGATTATCGTGAGTCCCCTTGCCTCTCACATAGACGCTAGACATTAGTTCTCTACGTCAATATCGACAACATCTCGGATATTAAGATTTCTTTGAGGCTGTCGATGAGCAGCATCTTGGACATTTTCTAATAATGCGGTCGAAGGATAGTGAACATTTTCGACATATCTGGCATATCCCAAGTACCATAAGACACTTGCCACGTGTGCACATGTTCCGAGTGTTCGAGCACCAGTTTTGCACGTACAATAATATCAAATAATCAGCTCTTCATCAAGTTGTTCCTGTCCTGGCTGGACATCGTTAACATTATTGTACGATACAAAAATCTGATATTTCGTGTAATTGCGATATCGAGAATAAACCCGGATCCGGAGAAACGATGGATCGGTGATGTTCTGGTCAAGTTGATACTCTTCATTGTCGTCTGACAATGTTGAAGTTTATCTTGAATATACGATGAACTCAATCGGACTTGATAAGTACCAAAAGTTAGATTTCTCAAATAATCCAAGGAAAGTCGAGGAAACAGAGGCACATCGTTTTCATTTAGGCGTGACCATTGAGCATTTCTTCGGCAGAGATTGTCTACTTCGACTCTCGCTTGAACAACATTTGGTTCTCGGCTTTTATCTAACATTCTTCGAGCAAGTTGTTCGTCGGCA
>JAQQRF010001289.1:0-13553 GCA_030523145.1 Trissolcus brochymenae | reverse complement strand
TGTATTCAAACCGGCCTGTCAAAAAATAAACTCATTACGCGTGAATTGGCCGCGGATGCAACTTCAGGGTTTCATCAACTTTTTAAGAGTGGGACTAGATTGTCTAAGATACGCTTTGCGCGCCCGTATATATTATGATCTTGTCAAACTGACTTCTCAAAAAATAAACGATGACTCGTGAATTAGTCAACAACTTTTTTTATACATACATATAAATTATGACGCGGGGGGGGGGGACTTCTCTCCAGAGCAGAAACTAAGTGGAATTAAAATTCCCCTAATAACAAAAATTCATTGGGTAAAATATTTATAATATTTATTGAAACTGAAATAATACCTATTAAATTATCTTCTTAGCACTGCTTAATCTCCTTAGCAATTTTGAGAATTATTGTACTAAGCTTTTATGCTGTGTAGTACAACATTTTGATACAATTTATAAAATAAAAGAAAAGACCGTGAAAGTAAATAACGTGATTTAATCCTTAGTTTTAGAGAAAATGCTTAACAATTAAGCAGCAGGCGTATAAAGTTGTAAGAGAAATGAAAACATTTTTATTTCATAAATAACTTTATATGCGATTGCGTGACCAACCTATAAGTATGTCTGTTAATGTTACGATAAAATAGCTGTTGGTATGGTAGTTACGACCAATCTTATCAGCCTTGCACCAGATTTAGGCATTCGTCATCATTTCTGTTGGATTGATAAATATTTCATCTTCGCTTAAATGTACATATAAAATTAGTGCAAAGGAATAAATCGTAATATAACTTATTTAAATAATTTTTTAATTAAAAACTGACAGGTTTATACTTTTCTTCTTTTCATCCCACAAAGGTAAACGTTTACATATCATCACATCATCACGCTTATTTTCGCATGATAATTTAAACATTTTACTGTACCTGTTGCAAAATTTTCCCATAAACTTGTTCATTCACTTCCATAATTAACAGTTATTGATAAAATATATGAGAAACATATACCGGCATATATCTGCAGAACCTAAGGCACTGGAATTTCAACCCAGCAGTTTTCACAATGTACACGAATATCGAATTATCACAAAACGAATACTCACTCCTAATTAAATCTAAAGTTACATTTACTTTATTTTCATCTATTCATTCTACACAGTTTCATGTTTATTTAATTTTAAAAAGTGTACATTTTTTCCAAATTTTAATCTTACTTAGCAACACAGAAGTAACTGTTTCAATCGTATATTTAAACAATTGATCATATTTAAAAAAATAAAATAAAAATAAAAATTTATAATCTCTGCAAATAATTATGAATCCAATCAAAATACAGGCCTAGAA
Source organism: Trissolcus brochymenae (assembly GCA_030523145.1). NCBI lineage: Eukaryota > Metazoa > Arthropoda > Insecta > Hymenoptera > Scelionidae > Trissolcus > Trissolcus brochymenae. Next base: position 12,227 of record JAQQRF010001289.1, on the reverse strand, counting down.
TTGATGCAAAACAATTACAATTAATCATATAGATTTACAATTTGTATGAATGTTAAAAAAAAATTTTGTCATCAGCATATAAATTTTGTTTCTCTTCAAGGTTGGCGGTAAATTGAAAATTATTAGCTTCTTATCTCGTGTCGTGGGTTCTTAAAGTGAAAATAAATATGTTATTAAAGTACAATTACGAAGTCAGTGTGATCCACGAATTTCTAACGAAAAAAGATTAAGTTTTAATTAATTTTTTTATGAACATATGGGTGGTCCTGGGGTAAAAATTGGAAAAATGTTTATTAAAACAATTTAATTGAAATTTAATGCTTTGAATTTTGGAATTTATGTTATAATAATGATTTAATTTGTAATAACAACATCGTGTAACAAAATTGTTTTCTTTGTACGAATTATGTGTGCTACAAGGTGTGAAAAAAATGTTCTGTATTTTTTCTACTGCTATCTTAGTATCACGATCAATATTACACTTTTTTATTGAATCTATCTTAGAAAATGTGTGTAAAATTATTTTTCATTATATCGTTCTAGCGCATTTGGGCTACATATATTTTTAGTTAATTTTAAGCTTCTTTATTTATACGTTAATTAGTTTTACTTGCTCACTTTTAATGACAGTCATTATTTATATACCAAAAGTTTAATAATAATTAATTTTCGTTTTATTATTTTATGCTGCATTTAGTTATGAAATCGCAAGTTAAATATTAAAGACATGAAAAACATTGAATTGTTTCATAACTTGTGTATTTACTTAATGTAAATTATTTCCTGATAATTTAGCAAACTATTTATATTTTTCGTCATGATGATATTATTTAACAAATTTTTTCGATTACCAAATGATGAAAAAATTGCATAAAAAATGTCAACATAAGTATTTTAAAATAAGTAAAAATTCTGAAATTTTATTAAAATCGAATTATTCATCATTTGTTGACTTTTCTTCAATGTATTTGGTGATAAATGAATTAACATATCACATGAGTTGGTCAGCTTTAACGTAGCAGAAACTGGACCTCTTAAAGGGTCAAATAAAATCAATCACAATATGTATAACTGGCGTGATCATTCGAGTTCATCATTTCAACTATTTAGTTGAATTTTTGCATTCAATAGACTTTTCAGTTATTTAAAAAAGATTCATATTAATTATCTTTATAAATATTCCAGTCATAATAATTTAATTCTAATCATTTAATGAATTCAGAAGCTACTCCAATATTAGAATCTGACAAAAATAATATCTAATTATTCGTTTGTTGCTGTTCAGTATCACGATTGGTTTCTTTCAAAAGTATATTGCGTATATTTTTGGTTTACCTCGAGGTGGCGATTTCAACAATGACAACGGCACAGACTCACTAAACTAAAAAAACTGATCACTTATAAAAAAAAAGCACTATACAAGTACTATTTCTGTCTAAAAAAAATAAAAATCTTAGGTTTTCAAACACTAAACCTGCTGTTAACTCTTAAGGTCAAGCACACAATTCTTGAAGAGTATTGATTTCAGAGCTTGAGAAAAACGGGTCATACCTTGACGTAGAGTTCTCTTGTTGTCATTGTGCACGCCTCGTGTATGGTTCATCTGCGTATGAAAAGCATAACCGTCTGGTAACGTACTGACAATTTTACAAACGCGCGCACGACATGACACGCGCTTTAATCTCACGGCATGGTCACACGGTGATCATAAGTGCACACCAGAATACTGAAACGGCGCGGTACCACTTCGCTACTGATTAATTCATTCTACTCCAGCGACCAAGTTACGATTCTAACCCCACCACCCCTACGAGAATAGTCCACAAATACAGGTGGGCGTGGGAGTTCAGAACGAAGTCGGCAACATAGATATTTATCCAACAATTGTTTACACCCTTCTTTTTTATTTGCAAATTCCATATTTTTATAAATCACAACTTTGTTTTCCAATCGTTTCTAAAATATTTGTTTTAAACGCAATTTCCATATAAAATTTATTTACTATATTATTGTATTTATTGTACTATAATATTGAATATTCTACTATAAAACATATATACATAACAAAGATATTTGAGAATTGAAAATAAAGATAATAACATTCATGTTTTCTTAATAAAAAAACAAACATGAATATTTTTCAATTAAAAAACTGAAGAACTGATATCAATTAACAAAAATATTAATAAAAATTAAAAGATTTAAATGTGGTTGAATTGTTCTATAGTTACCTGTGGTAAAGTAGAAAGTGATACAGGAATATATTTTATCATACGTTGAGTACCGCCATCTCAAGTTTGTTTGATGAATTATTCTTGAATAATAATAATCAATACAATCTCAAAAGGTAAATAAATTTTACCAAAAGAACTTTTTACAATATGTTTTAATAATTATCAATAATTATATACGTGTTGCGTTAATCCATAATGAAAATTAAATATATATGTCTTATTATCAGAAAATGAAAAAACAAATGAATGGCTAGTTTCATTTACTCATAGATCTGCATAAACCTTGCATCATTAGATGTGTTATATATAATTATATCAATTAGCGAAACAAAAATGGTAATCCCTTTTTTTCTAAAAAAGCAAACTCTTAGAAATGCCAAAAAAAAGTTGAGAGAGAGAATCGACGCTAAAAAGTTGAAATGATTTTGCTTAACAACAACCTACAAATTTACAATTTTGTAAATTAAATTGAAATTCATTTTTTAATTATAGGCACAAAAACAAGCTGTTGATCATTTTGAAGACGTGTCTTCATATTTCAGAAGACTCTTGGATATATAAAAAATTCACTGTTTTCACCACTCCTGGAACATTTGAAAATTTTGTTTACACGAGTTTTCTTGGATTCACTGGCGGCATTTTCTTAGCATATATATTCTTTGTCTTCTTCGTGTTTCACTTAAATTTTTCCTTAACATCTGCAACCGTACTCTGTTCCGTTTTTGGAATCATTTTGACTTTGGGCTTGGCTTTTTATATGAGAGCTAGGTGAATATATTTCTTATGAAACCAGTTATTTTCAAACTAATAATTTAATTTTAATATTTCGAAACTGAATTTTTTTCTCAATTTATAGATGCATTGTATTTCTACTTCTGCCACAATTTTGTTCCAAAAGAGGACGACAAGCTTTGATGGCATATGCCTTTATTTTAACTTTAACCGGACCATTGAAAAACACTTTACATAACATTGGAATTCTCTCAGAATCTTTAGCTTGTAGCCAAGTAAAACTTGCTTCATAAAACGAACACTTTCCCACACACAAATCATATAGTTTAAATTTATAAATTGTAGAAATTATAAAATATATGTTAAATATTGTTGGATTTATATTTAGGATCAACTAAAGCAAACTGTGAAAGCAATATTAGATTTCATCAAACAACCATTTTATGCCATGAAAGATACAGTGAAAAAAATTATAGAAAGTGTCAGACAATCAGTTAAAAAATTAAAGCAATCTCTGCTGGCAATAAAGGCATTAATTTTAAGTATTTGTAAGTGAGTTTCAAACAAAGATGAAACAAAATCAATAGTTTGATGAGCTTTCATTGATTTTGTTTTTATGAATTACAGTAAGCGTCATAAAAGAGGTTTTTGGATGGCTAGCAAGCATTATAAATATGTGTAACAAGACTTTGGGAACTCCTTATGACAGATGCAGTAGAGCATTTGACAAAGCTGTGATTGACTGTGAAGAAAAATTGGGACCGTTATTTTATGACATTTGTAACATAGTGCTAGTTGTGAAAACCGTTTGCTACATTGTGAAGCCATTAGATTTTATTTGCGGTCTAGTCAGTTACATTGCTGATATCATAGTTGAAACAGTAGAATCACGTAAATAACTCCAAATCATAGAAATAATATATATATATATATTTTTTTTTTTTCAAATTACCATTTTTCACCAATTAATTAAAACCAGATATTCAAACATTTGTAACGGAGATGAGACAACTGTTCTATGTTAAGGTCAAACTAACTCATTCCTTTAAATTCGAGACCAACCAGAGCAAAACCTTCGAAGAGGTGTCTTCTGGGATTGCCACAGAAATGAGACAAAAAACAGAAGCATTTCTTGCTCTTTTTGATTGGATGAGTTTGTTTACTACATTTTTCTTCTTCTTCATGCTAATGAGGTATCTTTCACATTTCATCTTAAACAATATTTGTTCATGTTGATGAGGTGACTAAATGGTTGCGTTTTAGGATCTTACATTATCGATACAAATGGTTAACCAGTGACAAGTTTGATAACAGGTACATTACAGATGAAGTGAAAGAAATTGATAAGACGAGACAGAAATATGACAAGGAGACCATTCTTCCTCTTGGGAACAGAGAAAAAAATAAATATACCACGTTGACTTCAATAAGACTTATTAAGGCTGAAAAATTGCGTCTTGCAAAATCAACAGTATTTTTATCCTTAGCTACTTTTAAGTTCATTTTTCACATAACTGCTGACTATAGCTTGTACTGGATGTTAAATATGATAAGGTATCATGGAAGAATAGAATTGAAGGTCACTTAAAATTTGTACATTCATTCTATTCCAGTTTGTCCTATAACTACAATAAGTTTTTTTTCTATGATTGATCGCTAGATTCAAAAACCAAATTCAATAGGAATTCATGTATCTGGGGCTGGATTCCTGGCAGAACTCTACAAAAGCATAATAAAAGCCTTCAAAATAATAGAAGATGAGACTTATGTTGAAACATTACCTTGCCTGCCAGACCCAAATCCTCCTGATTATAATCGGTACACCCACATCACCATGCTTATCATCTTTTGTTGGCTCACCATTATCATTGAACCCTACAGTCTCCGTTTGAGACACGTGGTTATGAATCACTATCATCCAAACAGAGCCAGACAGCGTGCTGTTTGGCTTTTCAACCATATCATTCGGTACACAAATAACTAATTAACAAAAAACATTTTGTTCTAAATCTCATGATCAAATTTAACCGCAGTTAACTGTTCAGATCTAGAGGAAGTTTTCTTAAATTTGCAAGAAGACAACTTCGCAGAAAATTTGGAATCATTCATGGCAAACCTATCGAGAAATTCTCCTTGGTTGACAAGCTTTACGCTACCTGGCCCACACTTAAGCTATTGTTTCCCAGAAATGAAAAATACTGTGTTCTTTGTGGCGCTGCTGAGAAGGCCAATCTCCACATTAAATGTTCAACGCCAGCCTGTGTTGGTTTGTATTGCACTGACTGTTTTGCGGACATGCAAAATCTTTGTACGATCTGCAAGTCTCCGGTAGACTATGGAGACTATTCCGACCTGAGTGAAGAAAAGTGAATATTATTTTTGTTTTCATTCCAAATTTCTTATTTTTTCCGCCAAAAAAAGTGCAAGTCTAATCAAACCTAAGAATTAAACATCCAAATTTAAAAAGGGATATCAACGATCGAAGACTTTTTTCAAAGCAGCAAATTATCGTCAAAATTTTAGATTTTGATATATTTTAAGTAACAAAGTTTGGAACGTAAATCTTCTTTTAGAATGAGGATGTTCAATTGACCTAATTAGGTATGAATGTAAAAAAAACCTTATCATTTGTTTCATACTTGGCAAAAAATACTGCTGTGTCTCTTGGTAACAATCAATGATATATTGCTAATAAGGATATTTTCATATAAGAATTGGTACTTAATATTTCATGGTAAGTAGACAGTGCATTGTCTTTCGTAGTTTTTCTTTTGTACTTGACCAGAAAATTTAGGTAAATTTAGATTGGAATTAGGTCTAACTTTACTAGATTAAGTTGAATTTAATCCAAATAAGACCATGTCTGATCACACACGAAAAATGAACAGGTGTAATTAATACAGAAAATTCTCAGGTCTGAATAGAAAATTTTCTGAATTTAATCAGACCTACTTATTTTTTAGTCCTGGTCAGGCCTGAAAATATCCCTATTAAGGCAAAAGTCTACCTCATCATATAAAATTAGATGTAATGGAGTTTATTTATTTAATAAATAAATAAATAAAATAAATGGAATTTGAATTTTATCTTATTTTTATATATTTATTATACCTAATTTAGTCAATTTTCAGGTTTGATCAGTTCTGAACATTTTTTCCCTGAATTGTTATAAAAAAATCTATTTTCTTCTGGTTTGGTTGGGGATTTTAATAGGGATTCGTCAGAAGAAGATATAAACTTGAAACTAGACCAACTCCAGCTGTTCACAGAGGAGCCGTTTAAAACGGACCCTGCGGAGATAATAGAAAACAAAATCGTTTTTACACACCGTGACAGCGAACTAGGAACTTTAAGCGATTACAGTAACATTCAAATTCAACATAATTTCATGTTCAATCGATTCTAATAATGATAACGCTTAATTTTCTAACCAAAGGTTATCAGTACGAGATAACTTCTGAAGTAATTCCTATCTCAAAATATGTTACCCTGAGAGATGTTGAAGCTCAAAAATTAAAAGATGATGTCACCACTCAGGTAAAAATTTGATTTGGAACAAAACTTCATAATTCAAATGTTTCTTATTTAACTTTTCCTCAGATCTTTGACCAATGGGAATCAGCATCGGATGTATCATCAACAGCTGGTAATTTCTCAAGATCCCCTTCGAGAGAACAGATAACAGTTTATCTTTCAAATGTTTCTTCTGATGTTGCCGCTAAAGAAACATCAGAAACGGAGAAAAAAACTGATGTTTCTATGTCTAAGACTAACAAGTTTCTATTAGATGCAATTATCAAAAGAGTTTCAGATTGTTTTTCTTTTCAGAAAATGACGGTGAGAATCAGTTATAATCTTTCAAGATTATGTAACAATTTTTGGCAACCTGTGTTAAATTTTTATTTAACGATTTTAGGAGAACGAGAAAAAAACTCTTCCATTGAAAGAACTGAAAGCAAATTTGGAGAAAACTAGCAAAATTAAGCCAAACAATTCAAATCAACAAACACTCTCCAGTAGTAATTCAGAAACTATTATATATTTGAATAAACCTGAGGAAAGCATGATAGTTGAATTTTCCGGCAGTGATTACATTATAATTAACGAAAATTGTGCCTCATTTTCTGAGTCTGATGATTTATTAGAGATCTAAATGTACAGTTATCAAATAAAATTAAGTTATAATCTCAGATCAGTTTTCTTTATTCTTAAGTTTCGACTACGATTAATACAAGTCATTCAATGCGAATTTCATTTATCAGAGATAGATAATAAACGTTCGAATAAACGCAGAATTCTTATTTTACTTTAGCTGAAACCAGTCGGAAAATTTTTTACAATATATACTAAGTTTAAGTCAAGAACAATTAATATTATATAGAATTCAATGTTTTCATTTGGCAAGTTGCATTTTATATGGTTAAAAATTTTCATTTGTTCGTTTCCTTTTCAAATATTGACAGGTTCCGAGCATAGCCTGAAACTAAATTACGAGTGTGCGATTGATCAATGAATAATTTATGGTAACTGCCTGGCAAGAAATTTGTTAAAAAACTTCACTGATAAAAAAATTCACAACTAGTAAACGTTCGTTTATGAGTGCTTATCAAGCTGTACACACAAATTGTGAACAAAATAATGTAATCCTAATGATATAACCAAACAGGAGGATTTTTTGAAAATCTTGTTATCGTTTATGATAAGTTAATTTGTTGTTTTCATCATTTAATTCTGGAATTTTTTTATTTTTGCAACTACTTGGTTTCAGCGTTCATTTTTCAAATTACAAGAAATTGATCAAAAATCTAATCTAAATCTAATCTAATCTTTTTTAAATTGAAAAAATTTTTTGATGCTAATTAAAGTAAATGTATATATTTTTTGAGATCAGGTAATGCTATGTAATCTCATTATTCGAAAAAATATGTCAGAGAGACAAAAAAACTACTCAGATGAGACATTGAAAATTAACGAGCAAAGATCCAGAAATTCAAAGAACAAATTTAAGAACTCCAACACTGAATTCAAAAACCATTTAGAAACCAAAATAAGTTCTTCATTCAAATCTTCAGCCTTGGATTTAAAAGCAGACTTGTCAGGTAAAGATATCAGACCTATCAACAGTAAACAAAATTATTCTGTTTATGTACAATTCAGTTTGTTCGAAGATGGTAAGGCAACTTTCAAAAACAAGAAACAATCTTCTTTAACTCCCATGAGACGGAGCAAATATTTGAAGAACAAAATAAACGAAGATCCTCATTCAGATGGAGAAGTAAAAAAAGCCCTAAGCAGTCACACAAGAAGACTATCTGGATCTGAAAAAATTGCAGAAGATCAGATTTCTGAGGACGAAATAACCGAGCCTAAATTGATGTCTGTAAAATCTGCAACACTCGAACACAAAATTACGGACAGTCTCAAGGCTAGAACTTCACGACAAACCAATCCCGATAACAGAAGTCAATCTAAAAACTCGTTAAACTACGAAGACGACATTTTAAGTTCGGTTAAAAGCAACAGGAATTTGTTCAAATCACCCACCAAGTTTTCCAGGTTAAATAACGACAACTCCAAAATCTTCAAGTATCCAGGAAAAGAAATCTCAGAATCAAATAGTCAAAACCGAAATCCTGATATCTCTTCGGAAATTTTGTTACACTATATATTAGAAAACTCATGCTCGAAACAGAGAACTGCCAGATCGTCATCCCTTGATAAGGAAGATTCAATTTCAGGTATCCAGAGGACAGCTGGCGAAGATCTGAAGAGACGCGAATCGAACGCATTAAATAGTGAATACAAATCTATTCTTTCTCAAAGATCCAACTCGAAAATTAATTTATCCGATCCGACTTTAACATCAGCAAGATCAGCAGCGAAGACGGAAAGCCTCATGAAATCAAATATGCACGAGTGTTTGTGTCCGAAATACAATATTTGTGATTGGTCTATAGAGATCAGAAATAAGATGCTAAAAAAAATAGAAAACGAGTTTATGAAGTTGCAACCAAACGAGGAAACTGGTGGAACGAACAAATTTTGCACTTCAGCTGAAAAAAGACATGAGCCTGAGATTGATAAACAAGGCAAAAAAAGCAGTACGTCCTTGCCGTTGAGTTACGAAAATATTTTAGTCAGACATATGAATGAGGAGTCATTGGTAACAACTGATAATAAGAAAGGAACCATGTGCAAGGTCAAAACTTGTGGTTTCAATTTAAATAAGGATGAAAATGAAATGAAAACAGAAAAAAAGGGGGTGACGAAGGAAAAGAAAACTGACTTGGAAAAACCTGCTAACAATTCGTGGTCTTTTAAGAAGATATTCAATTTTATATCGCGAAGTGTGGTTAAGAATGGTGCTCCTGTCAAAAAAGAAGAAAAACTTGAACCCAAGGTAATAAAGTCACACTTTCAACTTGAATGTACAGGGATTTACAAGAGAGGTGGAAAACGAAAAAAAAAGTGTGAAAAGGTCATGATTGTGAGAAAAATGATGGTCCCCATTTTGATAACTGAAGAAGTAGAGGATTCTGATTGCGAGGACAAATTTGTAGCCTCCAAGTCCAAGACAAGTGACAACAATCAAAACGTACGATTAGGTGACTTTGTGGGTCAAATACAAACTCAATTTTAATTTTATTTCTTTCTTTTTCAAATAAACAAAGAAACAGCGTTTTCCGAATGATAATTAATTATATTAATTTTAAAATTTTATGACTAATTCTGTAATAGTTAATAAAACAATAATTAACATAATCAATTGTAACATAATCAAACAATTTAACAAAGTATATTAAATTTTACAAAGTCAAATTTCATATATTTGATTTGAAACTATTGTAAAAATGCATGCCTCGTGTATACATTTATTGTACATATATATATCTGTAGCTGTGAGGAAAAACCAGTTAACTGCCAGCTGGAAACATTGAAAAATAAAACTTGAAACATTTTTTTAAACAAAATTAGAGATCTGAATAATGTTGAAACATGTGAATTATAGTTTTTTGATCCCCATAGAAACACTTCTTTGAGTTTGTATTAAAGAAGTAGATAAGGAAAACAATGTACAATATGTTTTCAACTTAAATGTACAAATAATAGTGACTGTTTTTTTTAAACTGGTTTTTCCTCACAGCCACAGATATTTCAGTTTGTATTTGTAGAAATAGCATTAGAAATTACAATAACAAACTATTTCGCGAAATTGAATATCTCACTTTGATAAATGTAAAGGCCAGTCCTTAATCGTTCAATTTTTTTTCTTCTAAAGGTAATTTCTTATAGCTGTTGAAGGCCGATTTTTAAGCAAGAAATTTGTTTTTAAATTTTGCAAGGCTGCTATATTGTTAATAATTAACAAATATTATTTTTCACTTGGAAAAAATTTATTTTTCAAATATTAAAATTTTCATATTGTTTTAACGTAGCAGGTAGGTATAATCTCTTATAAAATAGTGACTGAAATAGTAAAAATATGTTATCATAACTGTTTCAAATCTCGTTAAAAAAATAGTGTGCATTTTTATAATGCACACAAAACAATGAATTCTCTTGTGCGTGAATGAGCCGCTTATTAGCATCGGAAAAAAGATTTAAACAAATTATGTGGTTGGTTTCAACTCTTATCTATTGTCTAACCATTTTATTTATAGGTGAAATAGAATTTAATTACGATGAAAACTGGCTTAAACGAGAAGAACCAACAACAATAGTAACCGAAAACAAAGAATCGGCAACGGACGACATAGAGCACGTGGATGCAAACACGGAGATTAATGAAATAATTGATAAGAAGGATAAACATACTTTAACGAAAACATGCATTTCGAAAGATGTGCAAACGTTAACCGAAGTACGTCAGTACGAGGGCAAAGAGGAAGAGCAAGAAAACAAGAACTACTCGTGTAAAATTAAATATCACTGTCAGTATCCCTTAGCAAAGAATACCTGCCAAATATCTACAATTAAAAGTTCTTTTGGGTACTCCGAATTAAAAAATGATGATTATAATGTAGATATAATAATAATATCATAACGAGGAATTAAAACTAAATTTTCACTCTAGGTTTCCACAAAATGAGAACCGAACATTTCGAAATGTCCTGCCTAAGAGAAGTTATTCATGTCGATGTAAAAAAGACGCACTAGACTACTCTAATCAATTCAGTTCTACGAAAGCTAATTCGGTTGATATATGTTACAATAATAACAAGTATTTAATAAATAATAGACGTTCATGTAAAGCCATGGAGGTAGAAAAACATTTACTCGTGATTCATTTAAATTAAGCAAGACTTTTCTTTTATAGTAAAACTATAATAAGCATCCTTTTGAGAAAATTGGTTTATTAAAATGCCGATGTTGTTTTATTTCAGACATACGAAATAGCAAGTCAAAAATGTCCTTGTTGCTTTTGTAGTAACTACAAATCTGCCAATAAGAATCAAAAAAATACAATATATTTAAAAAAGTGTCCGAACATTTTTTGTAAAATTTCAAATATCGATACCGATTGTAATACTACAATCAAGAACACTGTTGCGCATCAAAGAGTCGTGGAAGAAAAGAAACACAATTCCGCTCCCTTGATGATCTGTGTTTATTGTGACAAACAAAGAGACATCTGTACGTGTAAAAAAAAAGTGCAGTCATTTTTGAAGAGTAAGGATTACGATTTGAACGGGAAGACGGAATCTACGCTCGCTCAAAAGTTCACACTTTTTTCTAACGTTCTGACAGAATTACAAAACAGGATTAAAAGTAGTACAAACGAATGCGATTGTGAAAAAAATGGTTGCCAATGGAATTTAGAAGATTTAGAAGGCAGGTAAAGTTTGATTAATATGATTTAAAATAAATAAAAATTGTAATTATCAAAATATTACAAAATATTAGTTGATACAATCAACTATTACTAAAACGACTGAAGTTTCAGACTACTTCTAAAAGTACGACGGGCAGTCGCTTCATCTGCCTATGAAAAATCTAATTCTTTATGGTTACAAAAATATTCATATTCTTCTAACAATAAATTAAATAAAGTATTGTTTATTAGTTATTAATATTAACGTTATTGTGAAAAAAGAAACTTTTTGCGACATGCTTGTCTGAAATGTGTTTAACGCACCTGAGCGACATTTAAAATTTTAATAAACTAGAATGTCGAGCGCGCTTTGCGCGCTCTCCCCCATCAGATTTTGAAATTTTACAAAATGAATTTAAATACCTCGGCGCGCGCCTTCGTTTCGATTC
>JAQQRF010001288.1:0-19265 GCA_030523145.1 Trissolcus brochymenae | reverse complement strand
GCGCATTGTTGCAGAAAAAGTGCAGCTGTCCGATACCTGCTCGAAACCGCTTTGTCGTGTTCATCACGCATATTCGCTTGACATCGTCGATCCTGCCAGTCGTGGCCAGATGAAACTCGTGAATCTCCGACCAGTCAAATTCTGCGATTATGCTGCCGGAGTGCACATCTTTGATGAAAACGCCCACGCTGCTTGTCACAAGGTCACCGTACAGTCCTGTAACCAAAAATTCGACCGTTTGTCATTTCCATCATGCTGACTAATATATACCAATTATATTTAAATTACGATTCAGGAGTAACAAACAACTATTATATCGTTTATTTTGCACCGTTGCGTGTTTAATCTTTGGTCACTTATTTTATAATCAAAGTTCGATTAGACTGAGTCAAGAGGATAGTGCGAAATCAAACAGATCATTTCTACTTAAACAGTGAAATAAAATGAAACTTGAGAACACTCATAACTGATACACATTGTATGATTATCGCAGGGAAGCATTCAAGAGAATTTATGCAAGTAATGAGATTGTTTCGTGTAAAAAATTATTACGGGAGAAGGGAAAAAGTCAAGTAGAAAAACGGGAGGGAAGAAACTGATATCTGTAATAAGTTTTGAAACATATAAAAGAATAGAGGGGAAGGATTGCGTGATTTATATAGTATAGTTATAAAATTGTTTGTTATAAACTTTATAAAAAATAACAAAATAGTTATCTTAACTGTCAACGTATATTTTGTAGAAAAATTTTATTTACCAGTCATTCCAGCAGCTCTCGAGTGGGCATTATCAATAATTGAAACAAAGTGTGTGGCTTCAAGAACAGGCTGTTTTCTCGGCCTGAGTAATTGTCTAAGGTCAGCCATCCACTTCTGTGATTCGATTTCGGAGTTAGCACAAAGGTAGAGCAGCGGTTTCCTCTCTTTGAAGGGAAAAATCGCGAAGGCAAATTTCTTTGACTTGGACTCGACGCGACAGATGACCGCGTTGCCTGGAATTTTGACACAGCTACGTTTTTCGTTGGAAACCATGAAGTCCGCGCCGACTGTGACGCCCGAGTCTAGAGTGATCTCAATGCCTGGGCCCGACCTTGCCACCGTGCACCAGTACTTGCGCCAAAGTTTCCACATGCTCAGCGGTCGTTTTTTCACTTTCGGAGTCACACAGTTGCTCACCGGTATTTTTGCCTCGAGGAAACTGCACAACTCCACGTTCTCGTTGTTGCACATGGTCAATTTTTCTAAGAGCACGGGCTGCAAACAAAACACAACATTTTTTTCTTATTAACCAATCAAGTTTTGATATAAAATCGGCTATATAATGTAGCCGAAGAATTTATTCATTCAATGTTTCAACAATCGTTCTGTATATAATTAAATCATTTCATCATGTTTTGGGAAACAATTAAGTTGACAATTAATATACATTTCGAAGCACTGGCAGAACAAAAACAAGCAGATTGTTCATTTGATTGAATAAAAGTGACAAGAAATATTGTACTAAAACATATTGAAATAAAAATTGCAAAAATGTGCGCTCAATTTCCATTTGCAAATTTAAAAGGAGTTTCCGTAGCATATTCGCTGACCAAAAATATTGGCCAGTAGTTTGATTTGTATTCCAATCATGTAGCAGTTATATAAAAGCATGTGCGAGCGAAGAAAAAAAAAAAGAAGGAGCGATTAGCAGCTGAGTGTCGTGCGACAATTTCGTGAACCACGCCTATCGGTGTCAAGGGCCAAGGACAGAATCGGTTCTGACACACCCTCGCAAAATCGTACCATGATTTTTCATTTAAAACTCCAACCACGTCATCAAGTCAACAACCCCGTGATACAAACTCGATCAATAAATCGATTAACCGCGTCATTCCCAACATTCCAATCGCCTTTATTGGCCATCGCCAATCAGTTGATGACGTCATCGTTCGTAACAACAATTTAACTATAAAAGATAAACAATCTGACTATTGTTCATTCAAAATTGTATAAAACTCGTAAAGAACAGAGATGGAAGAACAAGTTGTTGGTTTGTTGACGAGGTCATTGAATTGACTTGTTTTTGACAACGGAGGATTCGAGTTTGACAGCCAAACGGAAAGTTACCTGGATTACCAAAATGGAAAGCGGCTTTAGTCAAAGGTGGTCGGGCCGGCACTCGCGACTGAAAAGAGCAGCACCCCGCGGCCAAGGGTGAGCGTGTGCCCCCACCTCGACGTCTGCTCATCGATTCAAAACCCCACCCTGCATCACAGCTGCACGCACCGATTGCTTATCCGCTAAGCACTAAACCGTTTTTCATCACAAAATCTTATACATTTTTTTATTTTAAACTATTCTACTACAAAATCCACAAAAAGGGAACAACCTATCTACCTTTATGCTAAATTTGCTAAACAATTCGTTTGCACACTATAACGGAATCTTTTATTCGAATCAACAACGTTTCATGACAAATCAAAATTAAACTTATCTGGCTCAATGGTTGTTGCTTTGTAAACAAGTTTAATGACAATGTGCGATATCATATTTTCAAATGTTTCTAAGTGGAACCGAATTCTAAGTTATCCATAAGATAATGTATCCTTTGCTGCAATCAGTTACATATTCAGAACCACTCTCTCTCTGAGAGAGAGAGAGAGAGAGAAAGATAAACAATAACGAATAATCGAGATGTATAAACAATAAACTTCTTACAAGATAAGTAGATTACGATATCCATACAAAACATTTGGTAATAAAAAGATGTCTGCGGTTGACAAAAAATTTCTAGACATCATCTGACATTGCTTCAATGTCACTGTCTGTTGTTTACATTCTACAAAGGATAATAATAATAATAATAATAATAATAATAATAATAATAATAATAATAATGAAATAATAGTCATAATAATGATAAATAATGAACAGAATGACAAAAACAATAATGATTGAAAAGTGAAAATGTTCGTTGATGACTTATATGATGTTGATAAAAAAAAAGTTACATGTTTTATCAAACGCATTGGAAAGAGAACGCATCTGATATGAGAAGCATGCGCGAATAAAAGAAACAGCGAGCAGGTTAAAGGCCTGGCAGGTGCGCGCGGGAACAGGTGCGTATTCGGTGGAGCGTGCAGCCGCCGAATGGATTGGAGTTTGCGACGGTTCAGAGTTAAGAAAAAAAAAACAAACAAACAAAATTGATGTACAGATGTACGCGCATCTTGTGACTATGTTCCTCCGCAAGCTGCAATTTTAATTTCGGTGCGGACCATGCAGCATCTGTTCGTTTTTGTTGTATGCAGTTAAAATTCGCAAGGCTTGATGAGCCCCCGCAAATCGGAATAGTATATAAACCACGTGCTTCTTCTTTGCATGAAAACTTCAAATGTGTGGAATCATCATGATCAAGTATATTAATTACCTTTTTTATGATTTAATGACTTGTTTAAATATTAATTTTTCGATAGCTCAATTTTTATTTCTAATTTCAAAGCAAATTAGGCTCAAAGTAACGAATGACTATGATTTGATTATTTTGTTTTTAATTTGAACAAAAACTAAGTAAAGTAGCACGACAGAATGATAGAATAATAAGAAAATCATGTAAATTTTCTGTTTACAAAAATTGATTAAATAAATATAAAATTGTAACATTTAGATTGATTTGTTATTTAACTTAAAAGAGGGTTACAACAAAATGCAAACAATTCATCTGTTTGTCAGGCGACAAATATTTGTTCAACTTAGATATGTAACGCATTTTCAGTGAATATTACTCAATCGAATTAGATTAAGCTAATACGTTTTGTAAATTGTATCTTTATTTTGACGATGAATGTAAAACAAAAATAAAAGAATATGAACAATCATAAAGTAAATGTCAACAAAGGATGCAATTTTAAATGTCCGCTTATGTAAACAAATACGAGGTCAGAATTTATTATGTTTGTATCCAAGCAGAACAAAATGTCAAAAGTTTGAATAATTATAATAATTAATTCACCTGAATCAATTGGCGGGATTTCCTTTTGAAGATGAAATCCATTGGTAAATTATAATAATAATTGCACGATAAAACGTTTGTATAAGTAAACGAACGTAAACAACAAACAATTTCAGGCACGAAAATTTGTCACGCACCGGAACATCGGAGAAGAAGTTTAGATAGGTCCCGAGCACGCTCACTTCTCAAGTATGACTGTGTTTCGACTTTCGGTCGACCGAAAACAAGAGCGCACAAGGTAGGGAGGGACTTATTTTGTTTTTGTCTCGAGATTTTGTTGTCCAGGTATATACGCATCATGTCTATTTGGGGTCAATAGTCCCTTTGATATCGCTATCAACCAAAATCCTTCATCATTTTACTACGAAAAATGTTTTTCAAGTGTCACTCAGAATCTATCATTATTATTTGTTCATTTTAGATGCGATATCATACTTATAGGTAGCTTCGCATTTTATTTCCAATAATTGAATCAAGTTAACACAAAATAACAAATCAATTAAGAGAACAACTTGAATAAATAAACAATATTAAATAATGTTTTCTTTTTTATTTTTAATTGAAAGATGAATAAAAATCTCTCTTGGATCAAAACAAATACACAAACATGACTCGAGTATTAACTGTAATACCGCTTCATTTCAATATTTCCTATACAGTTTTTTCTATTCGAAACACCAAAACATCTTGGTTTGTTATTAATAGATTTACCGTAGTTGTAGTAATGGTAAACAACATTTTTCCCCTGCCGCATGATCATTAAGAAATCCGAGCCAAGTTAAAAACAAACTTTCTTGCTAGTCACACATGTTGTTGACAAAATGAAAGGCCCAGATTAAAAAAAATGTTTTGTAAATAACCACGTCGCTTAAACATTGAAGGCAGTGGAAATTTTTGAAAAATAGAATCGTTCAAAAGTTTTGGCTTCTTTGCACAACCGGTTTAGGGTTGCTGCCATGTTTTTAGAATTTAACCATTTTTTAACAATCTTTTCCTAACTATTTTAATATTTTTGTTTTTATGATTATTTAGCCCTGGAATATTGAAAGTATACAAATATGAGCACACATATTGTTTTTAATCAATTATTTTGCAAAAAAAAAAAGACAAACAAATAAACAAATTCACCGATCAATCCCTTTCTTTTTAAAAAAAAAGACAAAAGATATAACCAGGTTTTGTAATTATTTTAAACTTGATAAACTTTGCTCAGCTGGTTCTTCGTTGGACTATTTTAATTATTATATAATATATATTAAGTTAATTTGAAGCCCCCAGAAAAAATAGAATACAAGGGTTAATAACTATCCCTCTTTCTCATACTAGACACTACTGTTGTTAGTTACAAAAAGTTGAAAGACACTCTTGAAATTTTGAATATCCTCTATTTCTATATGCCCGATACATAATGGTGCTAACTAATGACCGTTCGAGAAAGGCTCTGCGAATGCATATGTAAAAAAAAAAAAAAAAAAAAAAAAAAAATGTAAATGTAATATCAATACAATAAGTTTGGATTTGTTTGATTTATGAGTTTCCAGAAAGATTCTAAGAATCAACTTATTTTGCTTTCATCATTAGAGGATTTCCCTAGAAAGGTATATATGTTTTTTATGATTATTATGCATCATCTCAATTTTAAATAACAATATTTTTATTGAATAAAACAAAATGGAAGTTCAAACTTCAAATGACAGTATAGTACATCAAATTATGATTTCAACTATCAAATTTCATATAAAAATGTAAATAAGATTAATTAATTGGTCCCAGACATTATCTCTTTTTTTTACAAATCGAAATTAAGACTATTTTCTTTTGATAAAATCAATCAATATTTTTTCAATTTTCTGTCCTCCGTCGCTTTTGGACTTTGAGTGATAATCTAAAAAGTTGTTTACGATTTTCAAAATCAATTTTCTTACATAACAACAGGATCCGATGATACGTCTAAAATAAAATAAGGTCCTAATGGACAAAACACAAAACCAATAATTGCGCAAGTCAATGCATTTTTTCGGCAGGTAACAACTTTATTGACTTTTAGTCTTTTTCCTTTTTCTACGAAAGGTTCTTCCCTTGACCACTGACAGCAGTTGCATCTTGAATTTCAATGATATTCAAATAATGACACTTTTTATGAAGATTTATCAGGTATAACAAACTTGAGCAAATTCAAAATTTCCAGAAATAATTTGAAAAAGTTTAGCACGTTGCTTTTTCTTTATAATTTTAGCATTTATTTTGATCTTGTTTCATTTTGTTTTCAAAAGTATTATATAATTTGAAATTTCAAGTTTTGTATACGGTTTGTTTAAAGCATTCAAATAATAA
The DNA here is from genome assembly GCA_030523145.1 of Trissolcus brochymenae. NCBI lineage: Eukaryota > Metazoa > Arthropoda > Insecta > Hymenoptera > Scelionidae > Trissolcus > Trissolcus brochymenae. Next base: position 12,941 of record JAQQRF010001288.1, on the reverse strand, counting down.
AAATACAAAAAACAAAAATGAATAATAAAAATATAATCAGCTGTCAAAAGTTCAACTTTTGTTTTTTCCTGCTCGGTACAAATAACTCTCAGAGATAACTTGGCGTGGGAAACTTTTTGCGCTTCGGGACCTGACCTGAGGTAATATTATGTTTACAGTTTGGTTATAAACTTACGAGTTTACTTTTTTTCGTCATTTTTGATAAGTTTAAGAAAAACAATTAGTTTATTATTTTTATTTGTTATTTTATTTAAGAACTTAAAAAGAAAAGAAAAAATTACTCAACTGCTCACTCACTCACCAACAAAAAATGTTGTTTTATTATAAAATCCTTTCACAATAATTCTTTCCCCTTTGTTTTCTTCTCCAGTGATATGACACTCTGCAAAAAAGTATTCACTGAAACTTCAGAATTTATAATCTCGAATCGAAATAGAAGAATTTTTTCTTACATATATATATATAAGTATGGGAAACACTTCAAAGATATTTATTATATAGTTAAAAAATTAACATAACAACGAATTTTAAGTATACTTGGTAGATTTAAAACAATGGGTCTGACTCGCAAAATCGAGTGCCTAAAACGACGGTTACAATTCTCACACACAAAAGGCACATTACGTGATTTGAGTTTGAATCTCTTGCCCCTTTAAATTCTAGCGCTGTCTTTTTTTATGGCGAAGAGTGAGAAAAAGACAGCGTTCAAAGGGTTCAGAGACCTTTCCGAAAGTCTGGTTCTGTTCTTCAGCTGATTTTAAATTTATACCAAAAAAACATACAAAAATGATGAATATTATAAATAAAAAAATCAAATTAAAATTATTAATATTTTTTCAAGCTGATTTCAATGAACTTCAAATTATTTAATTAATTAAGTAGGCTGTAATAAACAAATTCATGGTTTAAATGTATATTTATTAAATTGTTTATCGATTGTACATAACATTTTCAGTAAGATGTTATAATGTTTCTGTGTGAGATCATCAAGACAACACACAACATTTCCATAAAGTAATTTTTACACCTTTTGAAGTATTTACATTACATCTACACTACATAGTTGCTTGTATCGTTTTTCAAACAACAAAAATTGGAGCTTGCTTTTTGTTTTATACGCCATCAATGGCATCGAAAGAATAATCGACTTTTCAAATTATAAGTTTAAATTTTTCGTTCAAAATGTACCTTTGTTAATTATTGATAAATTATTTCAAACTTACGTTGTGATCAAAATATTTACATATCAAACAATTGAACTGCTTAACCAGAATATGATAAAAAGTTACTTGGTTGCATATATGTTAATTTAATAAAATTATTCAACCGTAGAATTGATGAAAATATGAAAATGTGAATCAGCAAAATTGAAATAAACAACAAACCAAGTTTTCCGAGAACGTATAACATTTTTTTCATACATAAATCTTTACAACTTACTGTATATACTATTTCTTCGACTGTCTTCGGATTTCATTGTTATCAACAATGTTAAAAAAGTCGTCGAAATAAATACATAATTGAAATAATTCCAATGTTCAACTTATGGGCATGCAGGCAGCATTATTCTTTTTGGCTTTAATTAAAAAAAAAACAATGTGTTCATAAGGTTTGTGCATCTTTCCTTGCATAATCTGCTTCCATGTCCTGACAATGAAATGCCTCGGCTGAATTTCCCTGGTTCTGTTTGGCTGCTTGTTGTTTCAGCTCCAACTGTAATGAATGAAATGTTCATTTATCTGAAATAGAACAAAATTAGATTGTTGAAATAAATAATCCGACGAAGTTCAAACCTTTTTGCGGTATTCATTGATAGCTCTTTCGCATTCCTTTAGCGCCATCTCCTCAGTCAAAACACCGTTATCAGAAGAAAAGATTGCTCTCTGCCAGGCAAGAACGAGTTTTTCCAGCTGCCTGCCAGAAAATCCTTCAGTCATCTGTGCGACTTTTGAACAGAATTCGGTGTATTCGACAGAGAACTTGTCAACTTTGAATCTCTTATTTCCCTTTGTGGCAGGCTCCAAAACATATTTAATGAAGTAATCGTAAATCATTCGTTTTCTCTCCTCGATTCCTGGTAGGTCAAAATTGATGTTCATATCTATCCTGTCCATGAGTGCAGCATCAAAATCTTGGGGTTCGTTTGAGGCAAGCACCAGCATAAATTTTCTATTAGGAGTGCCAGTCTTTTCTAAAAATGCACTCAACATCATTCTTTGGTCCATTGAAATGCTCTCAGTAGGTTTGCTTCCGGGAAGATTTCGGTGACGCAAAAATGCCTCAGCCTCATCAATGAAGAGCAACAGTCCCTTCCTGGATGTGCTCGCCCAATCAAAGATCTTGTGGATTTCCGTGACGCCGTCCTTGCCAAGTGGAGCGAAATCTCCTCCACTGACAATTGCATAATCTAGGCCAGAATGTTGTGCAAGCATTCTTGAGAACATTGTCTTGCCGGTGCCGGGAGGGCCGTACATTAGAAGATTTGGGAACACGCCCTTGTTGCGTTTAGTATTCTTCGTGGCAATTGCAACGTCACGCATCACCGCCTCGATCTCGGACGACAAAACGATCCCCTTCATTGCATCCTCGCTTTTTGCGAGCTTCTGCAGTTCTAAGAATTTCTTCGTGCTCTGGATTGGATGTTTCACTGCGTCTAAGAATGATATCCTTGAGGTTTCGCGTACTAAGGTTGGTTTTGCGAGGCGAGCCTCCAACTGCCTTGCCATCACACCCATGCCACCTTTTGCAGCGTATACACCTACGGCTAATAAGGAAAGTCCTGCCACTGCAGCAACTATCTTCGGTGGACTCTCGAGAAAGGCGCTCGCTCCCAATCCATACAACCTACAAATATTATTCAAAACTTATTTTTATTAACATGTAACAATTAAATTGCTTCTTCGTTTTTATCTTAGATCTCACGAAATGACAATCATTATCAACATTTTAACTCGTCATGACTATTTTACATACTCTTATAACTGAAATAGCCTAAATAAAAAAAAAAAAAACATTTTTTTTTTAAATCGTTATTCAAAAAATAACAAACCAAGCTTCTATTACTATAACATTTCATTACATTTAAATTAACTCTGATTTTATACAATCTCTTTTTAAAAGTATAAACTATATTCCATACTTAACAAATTTGTACAACAATTTTTGTTCAAATTATTTGATGTGGAAGCCAAGAATAATGTGTATTTTTTGAATATGAATAAAATTCAACTAAGGTCAGGATTTGTATCTAAAATGTTTACAAAATAGTTTGGAAATTGATTGTTGTTGTTGTTTTTTTTTGGTTTTTCTTTTTAATAAAATCATTATTGAGCTAGACAAAAAATGAACAAAATAATGAATTCTTATTACAATATTTCATATTACCGTATAGTTTCCAAAGTTGTCTGTCTATTTTCTGAAGCTCGCAGTTTGATTTTTTCCATAGTCAAGTCAAAATTTTCTCTCTTCAACTTCGCCTTAGCTTTCATCTCCATTTCCAATTTTTTTTCATAGTTTTTGTTCTCCATGGCAATTTGGTGTTCTATCGTGGCTTTCTTCATCGCCTCTTGTTTTGCCACCGACTCCTCCTGTCTTCGCAGATTCTCCTCGTTCATCCGATGCTGCTGAGCTAGTTGATCATCATAGCGCTTCCTTGCCAGCTGATCTTGGTACTGAGCTCTCTGTTGGTGCTGCTTAGTTTCCTCTTGTAGCAGCCTTCGTCTCTCTTCAGCGTCTACTTTGTTTCTCTCGCTTTTCATCTGCTCAATTCCAGCTTCGTACTTTTTCATCTCCGCCTGAAGTTCCATCTGTCGAGTTGCTTCCTGTCGCTGTAGAAGCTCCAAAGCTTCTTTTGCATGAGCTGAAAAAATAATTCTTTATTTGCAAAAAATGTTGACAGTATTTAACCTGTGTGTAGTATTGAAATCTTGTTACAGTTTCATTTCACGAAAGAAAAATAATTTTCATTCATGAATTTGTAAGAGATTGTACCACTATAATTTATCATTGTGAAATTGATACGAATCGGGACTCATTTGTCTAATTTACCTGATTTTTCAAGATCCTTGGCAGCAGCAGCAGCTCGTTCCAGAGCACTCGAGTCAAACCTGTATTCCATAGATTTTGTTTGATTTGTGTCTTCCCGAGGGTTGTTTTTACCATCATCATCACCACCACCACCTCCAGAAGCCGGTGGGGCATTGACAAATTGTGAAAAGTTCTGTGGCTGCTGGTTATAACGTGATCCCAGTAGCCAAGACATTGTTGCTCTTAGTAACGTCGATCAACCTTGTGTGTTCACGTGTATTCTATTAAAAAAAAAGTAGCATAGCAACACGCTCCAACTATTATATTTAAGGTTAAGTCTCGATCGAAGATCGAGTGCTCCGCGCATTCACGTGTTTTTTTAGAGCGCAAAGATTCAAGTTTTTTGTATCATTTTTGCATCACCGCACAGTTGGCACTATTACATTTATCTATTTAACCTTTTTCTAGTTTTCTTTCCAACCACAGAAGAAATAACGTAAACATTTTATAGTCGTTTTGTCACAAGTTTGAAAAATTATGAATAATGAAACGAGAATTCCAAATAACATTTTGAAATCATGAAAGACAACGCGCCAAGAAGGCGTGCGAGAGCGGCGAGATCATCGAGTGAAATACAAAAGTGAGGTTATGGTTGACAGTTGTTGAACAGAAGTTGTCTGGATTTCATGCTTTTCAAATCCTGCTAGAAGGAGTTGCCTTTTGTTGACGAAAAAATGTGAAATGATTGTTTACATTTGAAACAATTCTTTTTTTACACGCCCAAGTTCATATTACAGATCATGGCTGCAAAAGTGGAAAGTCAGATCGACGTAGATGACGATATTGTTGAGCCAGGTAATCATTATTGTTTTCATTTTGTCATCTTTCTTTGTCAAACGTTATTTTTTGTTTATTTTATTAAATGACTGATAGTCAAATAGATAAACAGTATTTAGTGAGTGAGTTATAATTATATGTGAATTAGGTATTGAACCTGGTGCGTCATCAGAAACCATGCTTGTCACAACAGACAGTTTTGAAGAATACGAGCAAGAAATGAGTGGACATATAGACGAGAGGCAAAAGGAAAACATGATAGGTGTAATATCAGAAATGCGAGATAAAGATTTGTCAGAGCCATCCACCTCAAATGCAATTGAACAAATAGAACAAAATCAAATTATGGAGGAAAACATTTCCCAAGTGGTATATATTTTGTTCAACCATATTTATTGTTTTCGAAAAGGCAATGTTTAAGATGTAAAATTGTATCGTGTAAAAAATAATTTCTTTCAGGAGGACATGACACGCGAATTAAGTCAGAACAGTATTGACGTGGATCCTCTAAAATGTAAATCATGGTTGGCTCAGAAGAAACACATATTTGTCTTGAGTCAAGCGGGCAAACCAATTTACTCGAGATATTGTTCTGAGGATAAATTAGTAACAGTGATGGGCGTGATGCAAGCTCTTGTGTCATTTGTCCAAGCGAACAATGACATGATTAGATCAATTCATGCGGGAGATACAAATTTTGTCTTTGTGGTTAAAGGACCACTAATTTTAGTTACTGTTTCAAAAACGACCGAAAGTGTCTCTCAACTTGTCATGCAATTGACGTAAATATGACAAACCTGAATTATCACAATCAAAAAGTTTTAATTGTCATTTAAATGATTCTTTTTTTTTACATTTCAGATATGTATATAATCAAATTTTATCCGTGTTAACTCAGTCTCAGTTGATGAGGGTCTACGAGCAAAGGAGAAACTTTGATTTGCGACGACTGCTCACCGGTAGCGAAAGACTGATAGATCATTTATTAAACTTCATGGACAGAGAGCCAGCGTTCTTTTTGGGTGCTGTCAAGTGTTTACCTTTGTTGCCCTCCATGAGGGATGCTATTACCCAAACAATTGTGCAGATTTGCGGAAAGATTAAAGTACGTTTTCAAAATTATTATCATCATTTAACAAAAAATAGTATGTTGATGATTGTTTTATTTATCCCATGTTGCATACGATATTTTTCATTGCCTGTTTAGCGGGAGTTTGGCTCTTTTATTCCCTCGGGTGGTGTTTTATTCCCTTAAAGGGCACCACCTAAGCGGAATAAAATCACGAATTCCCGCTAAACAAGTGTTGCCAAAAACATTTCATTTCATCAAAATGATATTACTTCTTCTCAGAATCTTGTATTTGCAATACTTTTGGCCAACAACCAACTAATTACGTTGGTACGGATGAAAAAATTTGTTATTCATCCTGCGGACTTGCACTTGATTCAAAATCTCGTAGACAGTTCTGAATCTTTCAAAACGGGTGAAAGGTGGACACCAATTTGCCTTCCTAGATTTGACTCCAGTGGGTACATGCATGCACATGTGTCTTATTTGGCAGAAGATTGTCAGGCCTGTTTGTTGCTGCTCACTGTCGACAGGAATGTATTTTATACCTTATTAGAAGCTAAGCAAGTAAGGGTTCTAATACATTAATCGAAAGTAATTGTTAAATGTTGAATGTGAAATTAAAAACCAAAATGACATTTGCGCAGAAAATAGTGGAAAAGTTAAGAAGAACGAATTGTCTTGAAGCAATTAATGAATCCATGAACAAGCCTTTCATCATGACTGCTGACATAGGTTTGCCTGAAATGAGGCATGTTCTATACAAATGCAAAAGTACCGCTCAATTCTGGAGCCCAGGATTTCAGCCTCCTTATGCATCGGACGAAGAAATTGAAAGGTAAATCACAATTTCAATGAAATAAAATCGTATAAATAAAATAAACAATAGTCATCAATTGAAATTAATATTATAGATTGCTTGGAACTTATCAAAGTTTACATAATAAATTACATTCTCCAAGTAGACCGTTGAAAATAATATTCCAACAGCTTGATAAGGAAACGATGCTTGCTTGGGTATGTTTTTCTTTATATATATATTTAAATTGTATGAGTGCTTTTTTACCTTTAGTATAATTATACGAATATAATTTTCGCAGGCAACTTCTGGATTTGAATTGTATGTTGCATTTGAACCTTTGGTAACAAGAACAAGTGCAATCACTGCTATTAGCAAACTGTTAAAATGGATCAAAAAGGAGGAAGAAAAACTCTTCATTTTGAATTCGCCAACATTTTAATCGCTGTAAAATAGTAATCAATTATGGATTACAAGATATGATTGAATTTAAAAAGTGTGATAAAATTGAATTAACAGATGTGAATATCACTTATGAAATTATATTTATTTCATTTTCATTATTATGTATTTACAATCGATATTTTTGTTCTCAAAGTAAACGTACTTGAACGGTTATTATTATATAATTAATTTATATAAAAGGCATGTTACAACACTTTTCAGTTAAACGGATAGGTTGCAGATATTTTTTGCGTGTGCAAACAGTTGTGATTGAATCAATGTTATTTCAATGATTATGTTTTGTGAAAATAAAATGAAACAAAATATTGGAAAACTTGTTTCATTTTCCAAAATTGTTCATTTGCATTGCAAGACAAGAACAAGTTTGTGGTACTAAGAAAAACCAGCTAATTCTATTCCTATAGATTTTGAGAAATTGATGTTCAAAATGTTAATATAGTTATTCGACATTTTTCGATTTTTCTCATTAATTATATAGTTCATTGAGCTGAAGAATACAAAAAACTAAATTAATAAATTACGATCATTTCAATTTGAATTATCGCTATCGTATCATATCAGAGAGCTGTAAAAATGAAAATCAAAATGTTTGTAAGAATTTTAATTTTTCATGTACATTTTAAATATTTCAAAAATGTAATATTTATAATGTTATATAATTGAAAAGCTTCTTATAACGTAATATAGAAAATTACAAATTATTCCAAGGTTTATTGGAATCGATTTATATCTTACAAAAGACAACAAAATTTTTGTTCCTAAATCAAAATTATTGTCGATTAATTATTTCGTTCCTGAAAAATAATTCAATGCCGAAGTATTATTTTTTGTATATAATATTGAATTAATGTTGAATAATTTTGATGTAAAATTATTTTGTTTTTTAGTTATTGATGAACTCATTAGTTTTAGGAGATAACTGGTTTTTTCACAAAAAGGTGAGACGAACGATTGAGAAATGGCCAAGATACTGAAAATTGTTAATCGAAAATGGCTGTATTACATGAAATATTAAAATTTGGTTAGAAATATATTATATGACATGTGTATCACGATTTTTTTTCAAAATAGGAGTTAATTTGTTTTTCCTAACTCTCACAGAAGTAACGTTCATATGTGGAATTAATGGTATACATTTCTGATTATTCGTGATAATTATATATAACAACAAAACAAATGTGTAATTCATGTCAAGTGTTATGCAATATAAAAATCAATTTATTCATCAGCACTAGATGACAGACAGGCAATGAAATCAATAAAATGTATCTTACTTCGTAAAACTATGATCAAAGTGATTTTACTTTTAACGTCGATGCAAAAAGATATAAAGACAATGAAATAGTCTCGATTGAAATGATTAAAAACCTTCTTGATATTGTTTTGATTCTAATCGAGTGCTGATCACTTCCAATTGTCGTTTTGCCTCGCACTCGGGGAAATTTTGTAGATCGTAATACTGTGGTGCAATCAACAATAACCATTCAGCTGAAAATGAAAGAACAAAAAGTTATTGTAAGTTATATTTTAAATATTCAAATTGCAACATTGAATTTATTTTGATGTATCTTACGTTTGATATCGGTTACAGTTCTAATGTAGTTCTTAGTAGTGAGTACGAATTCGTTATAAATCACCCACTCAGGTTTGTGATCCAAACAACTGCTTGGATGTAATTGGACCACTTGATTGTCTTTTATTGTCAGATAATGTCCAGTTCGTTCCAGATGGGCAACCTAATAAATTATATATATAATTCCATTAATTTGAGGAAAAGAAAAAAGATAATTCTAGATTATAAATTACTCATAAGTTAAAAGATTTAAAAATATCAAAATCACCTGCATGAAAAATCCATTGACCAATGCTTTTCTGATATTAATATAGTAATCTTTAGATGTAAATTCAGTTGATGTTCTTTTCAATGAAAATCTGTCCATGATTCTGCTCAATTGCTGTCGCACATTATCCCCACTCTTTAATGATCTAAAGTTCACAAAATTATCGTAGCACCATTGGGGATCTTCCGTATCTAAGAAAAATACAAAACAATTGTCAGTGTTCATTATTATAGTTGAAAATCGAATGAAATCATTATTTACACAAAAATATAACTCACTTTGTTTGAAGGCATGATATACATTCAGCAGTGTCAAATGGTCGCCATCAATATGGGCAAAACGCATTTTAGCTTCGTCTGCTGCTTTTTTCACTTCATTTGGTCGGACAAAGCACTGTGGGACTAATTGCATGTCAATCGTCAATATTAAAACAAGATCTATCGCACTGTTTAATTCCTAATATTATTGTAAAAGCAGTTTTGCAGCTCATTATGTAATGAATTAATTATAGTTATTTTGCAAAACTACTTTTATGCGAAATAAAATTGCATTATTCAGGTAACTATGTGAATTATACAATAGATTATATTATAGAAATATAAATGTACATGAATATGAATTGCATTATTATACCTGACAGCATTGCTGTAATGCTTAAAATTTCATTACTGCAGTTGTGATTGCAAGATGCTATCAACATTTTAGCAAGTTGCGGGTCAAGCGGAAATTCAGCCATAACTGCGCCCAAATCAGTCAAGTTTCCATCGTCGTCTAAGGCTGCCAAGTAGTTGAGTAACTCCAATGCTCGCATGAGTGTCTCAGGAGCAGGCGGATCCATAAAGTCAAAATGCACAAGATCATCGATTCCGAGTTTCTTCAATTGTAACACCACACTGCCAAGATTGGATCTCAAAATTTCCGGGTATGTGTTTTCCTGCATCTCATTTTTAAAAGCCTTTTCTGTGTAGAGTCTAAAACATTTGCCAGGTCTAGTACGGCCAGCACGACCTGCACGCTGCTGAGCCGAAGCTTTACTAATTGGCGACACCAGTAAAGATTCCACTCGAATTCTAGGATTGTATACCTAAAAACGACATTTTTATAAAATATAAGATATTTTTTAACAAACGATAAATGAACATCGAGATATACTTTTTGTTTTGCAAATCCAGGATCGATTACAAAAACAACTCCGTCAATGGTCAAGGAAGTTTCAGCAATGTTGGTCGAAACAACAACTTTTCTTCCAATAGCTTTGTTTGATTTGGTCGGTGGCGCTGGTTCAAAAATTCTCTGTTGCAAATTCGGTGGCAGTGTTGAATACAGTGGAATGCATTTGAGTTCTCCTACTTCCGGCCCCAAATTGTCCATCTCTCGTTTGATCCTTTTACATGCCTCCTCAATCTCTTCTTGGCCAGTCAGAAAGAGAAGCAAATCTCCCTCAATCTCTTCGCAAACGTGGATCTGAATTACTGTTCTGATTGCGGCTTCCAAGTAATCTTTCTCAGGCTCGGGGGTGTAGAAAATTTCGACAGAATGAGTTCGCCCAGGAACGTTCATCAGAGGAGCATTGTCAAAGTATTGCTGGAACTTTCCTGCGTCCAATGTTGCACTCATGATTACGAGTTTCAGGTCTGTTCGTTGTTTTATCACTTCTTTCAATACTCCCATTAATAAATCTGTTGCCAGTGTCTGCAAATTTATTAAAAACTTATAAAACAAAAATCTTTAAATAAACTAAGAAACTGCGATCTTGCGAATAAATAGTATGTTTATGTAAATAAAATCGTAATTTCTGCAATGTACGTCGTCTCGATGTACAATTCTTGTAAATTCGATTTTTCTGTGCTAAGTATGTTCAATTTAACTTTATGACTGTTCAATTACCCTTTCATGAGCTTCATCAAGCAGAATAACTTGATAAGCATCCAACATCGGATCTGACATGCCTTCTCGAAGAAGCATACCATCAGTCATGTACTTCAAGACAGTTTTCGATGAACTACAATCCTCGAAACGGATGCTGTAACCAACTTCGTGACCTGTTTAAAAAAAAAATGTATCATTAATTTTGTGTCAGTACAAAACTATTTGAATGAGCCGGCACAAATTTTAAATTTGACCTAAAGTTACATCCATCTCTTCTGAGACTCTCTGCGCCACTGACATTGCCGCTACTCTTCTTGGCTGAAAAAAAAAAAATCAAGTATTACTTCACCGTAATAATGAATGAAACTTGCTCTTATTGAATACAATTTGAAAATATATCGAAATACGAACCTGAGTACAAGCAACTCCTTTAGATCCCATGGATCTTGAATATTCGACACACCATTGTGGTATCTGAGTGGTTTTTCCTGATCCAGTTTCACCAACGAGCACTATGCATTGGTGACCTGCGAGCAGTCGCATGAAATCGGCCCTATACTCGAATACAGGTAGATTGACACGCTTTTTGTACAGCTCATGATAACGCGGTGTATACGGCAAACCATTGTACGGGTTCAGTTGAATCTGACTCTTCACCAGAGTTGCGGTCGCTGTGGCCACCGTGCTGCTCACTGTCGCAGCGCCATCTCTACAACATAATTAGACAATATCAAAATTCATTTCTTTGCTTCTTATAGTTTGTATTATAACAATTAGATTAGATCCAAAATATCAAAAGCGAAGAAAAAAGTCTACAAATTTGATTATATTTGTTTGCAAAAAATAAAATTATTCAATAGTTCATTGACTTGGTAAACAATCTTTTAACAATCGCACATGTTTATTATGCTCCATTTAGAAGCGTCCGTAAAATTTGAAGGTTAAACATGCAACATTATTTGCAGAATGTGAAATGTTAATTGTTTTAGTTTACATTGTAGAAATTAAAATGCAAACAAAAGAGACGAGATTGCAGAAGGGACGAAGGCGAGAATTGACAAATAAAATGTAAAAACGCACGGCTTACCCTGCTTTTCGCTTGACGTAGGGATCGACGACGTCTATTCTCCGCTTGGACATCGTGCTAACAATTCGGGCTTGTCAGTTGCACACGACTGACAAAATCAGCTATTCAGGTTTGTCACACAATTTGAAGCAGCAGACAGCGATCGTTTCTTTTGTTGACTCGAAAAACAACTGTGTTAGCAGTAAGCGCGAAAATGTAGATTGACGAGATCACACACACATGCTCAAAAAAAGAAGGAGAACGATCCTTCTTCTTCTTTCTTATTGGCTCTGGACTATAGAATCCATAAAGCCATCAAACGGTGTAAAATTGTACTACTATCGGTTGAAAGGTGTCGAATACTGTTAATGCTGTTTAGTAGTACAACAGTCGGTAAACGTAGAGATCCTTGCTTTAAACGAAAAAGAACCTATTTCAAATTCCATTTATTTTAACTGAAAAAGTGCTATTCAAAGAATATATGGAAAAACGACCTATTTGAAATTTTTATCTTACAGATTGACGAAATAAAAATGATTAAACAAATTTTTAAATAATTTTTAAACATAAAAAATATTGATTGTGGGTGCGTTTTTGTTACGAAAATCAGAGATTTGAAAACTGGAAAAAAATGTTTGAATGTGATTTTCGTGCAGCTAGTTGAAAAAAAAATAAAAATGAAATAAAAAATGATGCGTTAACCATTTTTTTATGCAATAAATAAATATTTTAAAGAAAAATTTACCTGTTTGTCGTTTCTTAACCTAAACTTTAATCCAACCTTACCTTACCGCAGTGTGTTTGAGAACGGCCCTTTAGAAGCAATTGCGCAGCTCACGTGCGTGATGAACTTTCTGTTTATGTTTTGAATTGATACTTCATACCGAAACTCAGCGCAAATAAAAGCTACATTAACAAACAATTGTACACAACTTGTTCTTACCCATATTTTCTCGTCTCTCGCTAGTA
>JAQQRF010001287.1:0-13587 GCA_030523145.1 Trissolcus brochymenae | reverse complement strand
ATTGCATATTTTTTCGGCACTAGTCCGAAATCAGCTACTTACGCTTCGTTTGACATGAAGCGTAAGTTGCTACTTACGGGCCCGCGGTGCAAAAAATTTTTAAACATTGCCTTTAAATGTAAAATTTAAAATTTTGCATGCAAACATAAATATTATTTATTCAATATAGATTGATTGTTTGTTATTCGAAATGTCTATGCAAAAAAATATGCAAAAAAATCTTTTTTATGAGTTTTCATCTGAAACGTAATTCATATTTTAATAAAAATTTCATCTACATCTTTTATTATCAAATAAACAAACTGGAGAAGGGACAGCTAGCCGAATAAAATTTGGACAGCTATCTGAGCGGACAGCTAGCCGAACGACAACTAGCCAAGGTTCTAGTGTGCTTAAGATTACGTAAGCTTGCCCCCTCTCCTAATTACGTGCTTTTAACTCCACTCCCCCTCCAGAATCACGTGACTTTTAACTCCCCTCCCCTTCCATAATCACGTGACCTTTAACTCCCCTCCCCTTCCATAATCACGTGACCTTTGACCACACCCATAAAGGCCCGGCGAAGTATTCATTCAATGGGTGTCAATATCTTTTATAAGATATGGGGACCGCACTACCATGTTATAATCCAGCAGCCGTTGAATGTACATCGTGAAGATTTTCCTCAGCAAGGACGGTCCCATTTGAGTAAACTCTCGTCTCACACAGAAGAGCATCAAATTGGCTCGCTTAATCACGGCGTTAACCTGGAGCTCCCATGTGAGGTCCTCAGTAGCTATAATTTCCAGATCCTGCAGGGCGTGGACAGGTAGTATGTCGCAGACGACAACGCGGTACACAGTTCGTGGGTTTTTCTTACTCAGGTGAAGGATTGTTCTAGAGTTCAACATCCAGGTCTGTCTGCACTGCCGAGGAGTGTGCGGAGAGTTAGCGTAGATTTTACTGTCATCAGCAAAAATTCTATAATTAACTCTAAAGGACCCACTCAATACTCTGCGATTCAATTGTGACTCTCGCCACAAGGATCCTATGGTAATCTACATCTAAATGATCTAAATCATAAATCAATTCGATTTCGATTGCATCTTGCAGAAATTATACAGTAGTCCTTACAGGATTTTAATTTTCCCACTTTCGGGATGCTTCCAAGATCCTTGCCCAAAGAATCCTTCTATAATTTTCAAGGATCATTTTTTTTTCGCCCGAGCGTTTTCACAAGTGCATTTCAAGAGAAATTATTGAGGAAATTGTTTGTATTACTCATACGAAGGAGCTTTTACGATGGATTTGAAATTAACTCGAATTTCTAGGCTCTATGTAAGACTCTGGCATTGTTGAAATTTCCACTTGAATTAGCTCATGTATACTACCGGCTTACACATTATTTTTCTCAATCTGTTAGTATTTAGTGTAAAATGGTGTAGAAAAAGAGCCATATAATCACTGTTTACATTTCAACAAACTGCTCACTACTATTTAAACTTAGCACTTTGTCATAAGTTCCAATAACTTTATTGTTCATATCAAATTTGAGGAAATTTTTTTTCTTTTGAATCGAACTTTTCATTACAGCACATATTATTATTACGGCTCACATTGAAATTTTCAGTTAACTTTGTTGTAAAATGAAGAAATAAATACATACTTATTTTTTAATTGGATTTTTTGTTTTATTTTACAATTTTTTTACGAAAGAAATGTTTTAAAGTAAAACATCTCCATTACATCAAAACATTCGAATGAAACGTTTGGCAAATGTTTTAAAACTCTCCCTAAATTTTTTTTATTAAAAAGCGCTTCATTTTCAATGCGCCTGTGGCGTTTAAATAAAATTCATATTTATTATACATATCGCATTTTCGTATCTGTTTTTTATATATTTTTGGAATTTTGGTATTTATGACTTAAGCTTTAAGCGCAATCGAGTCCATGCGATCGTTGTCCTTTTGTCACTTAACTAAATATGAATCAAATTTCATTCTTCTTATTAAATAGTAAACTAAACTGAATTTAAACATATAAAATCAAAAGAATTGCAATAAAATCAAAAACACATTTCTACGAAACATACTCCCCGCCTTGAGAGGTTTCCGATCAAGATCTATCATATGATTAAACAATAACCTATACTTGCTCATATAATTCTATAATTGTATAATCATAATATATTGAGTCAAGTATAAACCTAAATTTCTTTAAACATATACATTCTTTAAATGTGTATACTTCTATGCATTTATATGAATCTATTTATTTGTCTCAAAGGGAAGTGAACAAATTAGTTTGGCCGGGCGCTTATATGTTGCGCTCACGGTTTTGACAGTAACCGTTCGGACAATGCCGTCGTCTCCGGGGTGCAATTGCAAGATGCGTCCGAGAGGCCAATGCAGACACAGCGCGTTCTTGTCCTTGATTAACACCAGCATCCGTTCCTTCAGCGTAGGACCATCTTTGATCCATTTTGAACGAGTTTGGTGTTCGCTCAAAACCTCAAAATGATATCGAGTCTTGTCTCATCATTTTTAGATGCTCCCAGTTGTTAAGCCTGTTGTTGGGAACATTACGTACATCGCTTTCGGGTAGACCATTCAAAGGTCCAGCAATTAAATAATAAGCAGATGACATTGCGAGCAGATCACTCGGATCCGAGGATATCGGACTTAGTGGCCTTGAATTTAAAATAGCTTCGACTTCTATGTTTCGAACTGTTTCGAAAATGAGGAGCAAGTGGTGGGTTAAAATGCCACGTGATTCGGTTTTTTAACGCCAATTGAGTGATTTGATCTTGATGCTCTTTAGAGTTAATAAGTGCAAACATCTCACGGAAATAATTCGCTCCCCCTACCAGATTTGTACCGTTATCAGAATAAACATGGGAGGGGGAAGATCTTCGACTGACAAATCTACTGAACGCACCGAGAAAGCCCTGCGTTGTCAAATCGCTTGTTACTTCTAAGTGTGTGGCCTTATAGCTCATGCAAATGAAAATGCAAGCATATACTTTAATTTTAGCTCTGTTTCTAAACTTCTGTTGTTTAATAAAGAAAGGGCCGCAAAAGTCAATTCCAACATGTAAAAATGGAATAGTTTTAGTTTGTAATCGCGATTCTGGCAAGTTAGCCATTTTATAATCAATTGGTTTAGCGATGAATCGATACAATTACAATTACAATTGTTGACGATCTTTCGTACTTGATTGCAACCGTCGCAAATCCAAAATCTTTGCCTAAATAAATACAGAGTTGTTTGAATCCCAGTATGATGATTTTGTTGATGAATTTTGCGTAAAATATTGTCTGTGACTGGATTTCGGCTCGGAAGTAAAATCGGATGCATTTGATTATATATTAGGTCAGATTTTCTGGGTCTGCCACCGACACGCAAAATGTTTTCGTCGTCTATGAATGGATTTAGATGAGGTAATTTTCCCTTTGACCGCAGTTTGTTTGATTTTATTTCTTCATTTTGTTTGTGAAAGTAGTCATTTTGGATAAGTCGAATGATATGTTTTTCGGTGTCGTTTATCTCATGAGCGTCAAGTTTAGGTAGGAAATTTTCCTTATTTTCATCTTTGAGAAGAATTTTATGCTGTTCATCTTTGTTTTTTACGGGTGATTTTACATATTGTTTCAAATTTTTTATGAACCGTAAACAGTATGAAATTATGCGTAACGTTTTTAATAAGAATGCCGAGAAAAAATAGTTTGATCAGTTACGTGGGTCACGAAACAACAGGCTCGTTTTTTTTCAGGCAGGTTGTCATTATTTTCTATTGTAACGTTAGGTAGCGGAGTCGTGCGCGAGCCACGCTGGGCCTATCATCCACTGTTTGTTCTTTATAAATGCGCCAGGTAGTTGCCCTCTTGATAAAGCATCGGCTGGATTATCGGCCGTCGAAACATGTCTCCAAATCTTTATATCAGTCTTCTCTTGTATCTCATAAACGCGACTTGCAACAACTGTTTTCAGTAAATTAGGGGCTTTTTTTCAACCATTGCAAAACAATTGTTGAATCGGACCAGAAAAATGTCTTTGTGTTGAATGAAACTGTACTTGCGATTTTGCGATAAAATTTGGAAAGGATCAAAGCGGCGAGCAATTCTAATCGCGGGATAGTAACTGGATTTATCGATGCAACTTTAGATTTAGTTGTAATTAACCGTACCAAGTATTTCCCATTTTTGTCTAGGGATCTCAAGTATATACATGCACCGTATCCACTCTCGCTGGCGTAACAAAAACCATGTTATTCGACTGGCTTATAACCATTTGATAATATTCTTCTCTCAAATGCGATACCATTAATGCATTTCAGTTGAGTCACAAAATCTGACCATTTGGTATATAAATCGGTAGGCAAAAATTCATCCCAGTCTAACTTTCTTTTCCAAAGTAACTGCATAATTATCTTTGCGTAAAGAATAATAGGACCTAGCAAATCGATCGGGTCATAAATTTTGGCAATTTCGGACAAAACAATTCTCTTTGATAATTTGACCTTTAATTCGATTGAATTTACTGTATATGTAATCTTGTCGGTTTGCGTATTCCATGCAATTCCTAGTGTCTTCAACTCGTAATCCTTATTCAGAAGTAACTTGGCATTTAGAGCGTCCTCGGGTAAGCCGTCTAAGACACGCGAGTCGTTAGACGCCCACTGTCTAATATTGAACTGGCCGAGCTTCAATAATTCCGTTATTTCGCATCGAAGCCGACGTGCCTCGTCAATCGTTTCCGCAGATGACAGAAGATCGTCAACATATAAGTCGTGTTTTAAAACTCTGGCCGCGTTTGGAAATTTGTGCGCTTCGTCGTCCGCGAGTTGATGTATAGTACGAATCGCAAGATATGCACAGTCACATTTGAATAAAGAATGAAAAAAGAAATTTTATTATCAATTTGTCATCAAATGAAAAACGAATCAATTTTGGCACGTTCGAAAGTACATTTAAAATATTTTAAAATACTCTCTATATTGTTACTGTTTTATAAAGCTTAAATAAAATTAATTTATACGTAAAGTAAATTAAATCTGTCTACAACAACATTTAAAATCATTCTTGGAACTGTGGTCGGATTTTAGATCCGTATCTTACAATATCACTATCTTGAGGTAAATCGATTCATATCTAATTTCATTCGTGAATAAATCGACCTGCAAAATGTACTAAAAAATGGGTACTAGTTTTCTCCACCTTAAATTTTCTCAAGAATTGAACGTCCGGATTCTAAAAAGGGACTTATGTTCGAAATGCTTTTTTCTTTAAACAAAAAAGTATCGAGTAGATTTTTGATATCGTCTTACTTCAAGTGGCAAAGTTGTTTTTCAGATCATTACAAAACTACATTAACTGGAATAATGTATATTTCAAATGTGTATTTCTCAGTTTTGCCGATAAGTGATTCTGTATTTCCGTATTTTCGTTTTCCGTAAGTAAACAGACTTCTTTCAGGCATATAAAACATAGCTTAACAACTCTGTATAACCTTCAGCTTAGTCCCGGGATCTGCTACTCTCCAAAAGAGTTCAATAAAAATTGATCTAATATTTGTTGAAACATATGGTCCTTTCTAGAGGTAGTATTATTTATATATAATTTATATGTAATTATTTCGTGCATATAAACAAATAAAAATTAAACACGCTAAATATTAAATAAATAAAGTTAATATATATTTTTTATATTAAAAAAAATGAATATTAAATAATAATATACAATTAAAACTACTCATGTCAGCCACATTTCTGCCAGCAATGGCACACCTCCATTTCTCAAAAATCAATCACCAGCCCTGGGTCATTACCAGTCAGTGTTACATACTAGCATTGTCCGAACACAGGCGACCAATGATTAGGTGTCGTCAGCCGGTGTTGGGCTGGCAATACGCCGGTTACTATTATGTAACTATCATACATGTTACTATCATGGGACATAATAGTATTGACCTATTCATTTTTTACAGTCTGGAACTGCAACAATGACATTACAGATAGCTTGTTCAAAAGTAAATTTTTTTTAATGAATCAATTAAAATAATAAACTGAAATTGATTGTTTCAAATTTCTACTAAATACCCTATAATAATAATTTACACAACGTGTAACAAATGAATCAATCGTATGATAATATATATTAAAACGATATTGAGAGCTTCCTTACTAAAAATAATTACAAGAATTAAAAAAAGTTTTCAACATTTCTAACACTGATAACGTTTAGTAACACCTAAATTTCATGATGTTAGAGTTTTTCTTGTTCAAATACAAATGAAATCTTTCAATTACAGAGAAATTATCCTTCATATTAAATAATTTTTTCAGTTGTAACATAAAATTGAATTTCGCCTACCAAATTTTTCTCTTAAACTGGAACGACCTGAAATATCCTAATTTCATTTATTTAATCTACTTGATGTTTTGCATTTCTTAATTAATATTGCTAAAAAGAACTTAATGACAAAACCAAAAACATCATTGTACTTAAAATTGCTCTAAAATTTCATAATTTCAGATACTGGGTCGGCTTTATTATATTTAATATTTCCAAATTTTCCTTGGTTAGCAGATAAATTTAATTGCACTACTAAAATCCGATTTTTTCTCGGTTTTTTTTTAAACCTGCAATTTTTCATTCCAGCGTAGGAATGCTACTTTATACTCAATATAATTATATAATGTATAATTTAATTTTTTTGGAAATTTGTGATCGACACAATTATGGCCCAAAAATGGTTGACGATGACCAATCGTTAGTTGTCAGCGCTGGCAATTATTCATTTAAAACCAGTCCCGAGCCATTGCTGGCAGCCAACCGTCGTTTAACTATCATTAAACAGCAATGGCTGTTTAATGATTCGTCAAACTTTTCGATCGTATCAAGCTCGGTTATGGGGAATTCAAAATTCAGTTTCATTTCCAAGTCTGCAACAGATATTGTGCTGGTTTAAGCAGAAATAGCAAAATTTTCATTTATGTCATATTGTACACCTTGACGCAAAATTGATATTCGTATGTTCATAAATGTAAAAGCATTTACTATTAAATCTACTAGATACGGGAACTCTACAAAAAAAACAGTTAGAGTAAAGTGTATTTATAGAACAGTAATCAGTTAATAAAATTAAAAAAATGAAATTTAAATAAATACCTAAATGTTCTTTAGCTGTAAATATAGAATCATAAAACTTTCTTAGCTTCTTTTAAAGAAATGTTTTTGCTTACCCCCCAAATCTGGAACCGAGATCTAAAAACAGAAAGAACTAAAATAAGAATAAATGTTGTCTTATAAAATTATAAAAAAAATTAATGCATTCATAATGTATCCCTAGTAAAAATGTTCACATATTGTCAATATATTGATAATAGATTGTCAATACATTAACAATATATGGACAATATATTGACCATATATGTTTGCATATTTTCATATATGGACTATGTATTATCTATATATTAGCAATTTTAAAATACTATCAATATATTGATAATATATTAACAATATATAGTCAATATATGATTTCTGAAATAATATATTGTCAATATATGTTTTATGTATGGACAATATATGATCCTTTTTACTAGGGATGTTAAGGCTGTATAAAAGGTTAGTTTTGTTTAAATAAACGAATTACAGTTAACGAAGAGTTTATAACAATTGTTTTCCTTAAACAAAATTTTCAAAAAAATTTATAAGGTTATTTATTTAACAATTGAAATTATTATTTTTAAAGGTTTATTTTAAATAACACGAACATATGTTTCAAAATTTTTTAATGTAATTTATTGCGTTTATAAATCTTAGCTTAAATTTTGAGCACGTTTGTTTAAACACGATAAAAAAGGGATTGGATTTTATCTTTTTAAAGATTTTTTTCTACATTGTTTGAATTTTTAGTTTCTTTATTTTAAGCCTAAGAAGTATTTCGAGATGTGTATTTTTCTAGAAATGAAATTTTAGCGTCATCGAGTTTTGATCTAACATTCAGACTTTTGTTCTATTATAATTTATGGTCCGCGAGTTTCTTATTTTTGTGATTGTATTTTTAGGATACAGATGTATATTTCTTCCTTGTTTATTCGTATGAAAATTTTAGTTTACAGTTTTTTAGTCAGTTTAAATTTTTAGTCTGTACAGTTCTCTTCTGTTCGCAATTGCGATCGGTTCTCCCTTATGTTATTCATTTGTATGTTCATTTTCCGCAGTTTGTATACTGTTAATTCAAGAGGTTTTTATGCCTACACGACTTTTCTTCTAGATGGAATAAATGTTTATATTTATTTCCGCCAATCAACGCGTGTATATTCTTTAGTTTTCCCTATTCCAAACAAAATTCGCTCAAGTTCCACGGACACGGATCTTGATTACGCGACGATCATACCTTGCGACCGTACACTATTCATTTAACTGACAATAAATTGAACATGCATAATTATTTACGATGAGATTTGTTTTGAATTTGAATTATTAAGTAAAAATATATCCTATACAAACATACGATTTCATACGATCTGAAATATTATATCGTCATATTCAATCAGTTTTCCATTTCTATGCTTTCATAAATAACCAATTTAATTACAAGCCAGTCATTTAGATTATAATAACTTCCATACAATATACTTATTCTCATGACGATCTGCTGTATTGCATTGCGACGACATATATTATCAACTATAAGATATATATATGGAATGTAAAATACATATCGCCAAGTTGATGAGTGTGCGTTACAAATGAAACTGTGTATGTGCACTTCATTTTTTTATTTCATTATATTTCAGGTATGTGAGACACGTAACATGAAATAATAAATCGCTATTAATATATCCGTAGAAATGTACTTCATTCTATTTATGATATTTTAAGTACATTATATACGAGACATGGAATCATGAATCGCTATTAGTATAGTTCAATTGATCATCACTTTGACGATGTTTCATCGACAATTAATGGTTTCCAAAAAAAAATTTTCAAGCAGTTCATAATTTTTATACCATAATTGGAACTTTTTTCATGCTACATCTGTATCATTGAATCATTCTCTTGGTAATTGTGAATCATATGATACAAATAAAAAGTCATGAATAAAACTGATCCGACAAATAATGCATAGTCCTCTTTTGTTAGCCATGCTAGAATTTTGACATTTTAAACTTATCTATACCAGTCAGCGCTTTCATCATTTTCTGTTCAGGTACTTGGTGTTCCGATGCAAAGAAAGTCCTATGTTTAAATTAGCAAATAAATTGCACAAGGACGTCTGATCCTAAATGTGTTTATATTTTATTATTTAATCTAACTTAATTAATAATAATTAACAAATTCGAATAAAGTTCCATACATGTGTTAGCAATTATGTTACACAAAATTGTTAAGTCCCAAATTTAAAATTTCATTTCAAGTACGAAAAAACCTAACTGAGGCATGATTTACTAACGCATACAAAAATTAAAATAAAAATGACGAAAAAAAATCTTGTATAATAACGAAAGAGAATACTCATTATAATTAACCACTAAAAACCCCTTAGAAGCGCCAAAAATCAACAGAAACGCTTCTAAACGTCGTTAACAACTTCATAATAATGTCGTTACTAGTTTACCCTAACAGGCCGGTCTAAAATATATTTAAAAACAAAAAAAAATTTAAAGTTTCAAAATTGGCGACACTAGGCACCCCCTAGCAGTAGAAATTTGTAACTCCGATTTGGTAAATACGTTTTTTCTTGCAAAAATATAAAAGAAAAATAGCGGAAATTCAAAAAAAACTTCATTAAATGTACGTATCATCATTACCCCCACCTCGCTCGGAAAAGAGTTCAGTAGCATCGACTTGGCGAATAAATGCTATCACATCTCTCGATATGATCGATATCTGTTTTGCGTGATCAAATCTTATCATCTAATCTGATCTATTTTAAAGTCTGATTGCGTTAGTAAATTGTATATACAACCGATTAAACCTTTCAACATTGCCGCAGTGATGTCATTTTGAATTACCATGCATTTTTTGCTTGAAACATCCTTAAGATAAAACAGTATATATAATTTACATTTAAACAGTTCTCACAGTTCTCGCATATTAAAACAAAACAAAGTCATATTAGTTTTGCAAACAGTTCTTGTTTACTGAGTTTTATAATCAGGTAGAAGAAAGGAGTACTATAACTCTAAAGAAAACAGTTCTACACATTTTAATCTAAGTCCAGAGAGACGTAGAATGTAAATACCCCACATGTCATAACATTGCTCTTGAAAGAAACCTCTCTTTCACATTTTTTTTTTTTTTTTAATATAATAATAAGTATTATTACTTTCTTGATCATGAAAAACAATTAAAAAATTATATACAATTACAAAATACAAGTCTTGATAGCTTGCAAAAAAGAAAATTGTGAGATATATTGCAATCAATGTATATAAAAAAATTAGATATCGCATTGCGTTTTTAAAATGAAAATACACTGAGAAAACAGTGGTGTACACCAAGCACCACCATGTGTTCGTCATATTACGCCAACGAGTTGGCGTTTGTCGTACCCGAAATCGGCGTGTGTCGCGCGCCACAGTGGAGTGCTCTCTCCAAGAAAAAAAACTAGCCGTTAATAAAAAAGAATAAAAACTGAGCCGTTAATGTTTTATTTTTATGTTTGGAGCGTCCTGTACTCCACTCGGAGAAATCGAGACGCCAAATATTTGGTGTTAAACTGAAATTAACCCAAATTGGTACTTATAACACAAACTGATACGTTTACCTTAATGTCACAAAGTAAACAAAACTCTTGTCAAAAGTATAAACATATATAATTTACTTACTCCAAGGGAGATGATTAAACTAGAACCCGTATCTGATACTTGAAGGTGACATTCTTTAAACAGTTCATAAATTATCATAAATTTTTCAAATGACGAATGACAGACTCTCATGCGCGGTTTTCGAAAAATTGCTTGTTTCAGTCGATTCCAAACAACCCACTAACTGGACTTCATAACTATAAAGTCACTTTTAAACTGTTTAAATTAAAGTCACCTTTCGTTCGCGACACACGATTGTTGAGGTTTCCTTTGCAACACACGTTAATTGCGAAGAAATCAATAATTTTGATAGAAACATTGAGTAACTGTAGCAAAAATGTAGGTATGAGGAGAGCAAACGTCTCTTCATATAATTCTTATTATATCATGATGTGGGATCTCTGAAAACGGGCACTGTTTTCTACTGTTCCTATTGCCACCTACCGGGAAGAGAAACTCTCAATGTACTTTTTACCTGCAACAAATACGATAGCCTTCGCTTGAAATTCGTAGACAATCGCACTGAACTCGCTTCCTTTACGAATGTCTTAACGAACTAAAATAAAAAAGCTCTGATACAGCTATACAGATATATAAGTGATGTAATTAAACTTCGAATCGCAACTTCTGAAGAATGACAAATGAATCGATTGTTATCAGATTGTTATAGATAAGATTGTTATAAAAAAACCTGGTCTAAAGATGGCCTTAAATCAAGGTCTAAATAAAAAGAATTTAACAAAATTGGACATTTACGTTTTTGTGTTCGCTTAAAAAATGTAGTCGTTCACCAAGACTTGTTGCTCAGTTATTATATCATCAATTGTATATTTTATTTTGACTGGTTAAAATTAAATTCCGTGAATGTAATGAATAAAGATTATGATTGTGTATAAATAAAAATTTTAATTCTTAATGGTTGAAAAAATGCTGGCGTTTCATCGTGCCTATAAATTGACAGCAATTTTTAATCTATACTTTGAAGAAAGGACAAAGCATAGATGAGAAACGGTGATTTGAAACCTCGAAGAAGCTAGTGAGCCAGTCGTCGCCTATAAATGACAGCAAATATATCTTCGTCGATAGCTACTTGAGCGCCATCTATATTTTACTTCATTACGAAAACGCGATTTTGCAAGAACACGTGACCGCCTTACGTAATAGTCAAAATGATGTAGCATTAGTCATCCCGTGCTAACGACCAAAAAGGTCAGCCAAAAGAGGGCGCCGTCAGGTTATTCCATCTGACACGTCATGGCGATTGAGTTTACATTTCTCATTTTCATCGACACCGAGCAAACGTTCGCTCCTACCGCAATACTGATGAAGTTGTTACTGAACATGTCACAAAATTTTGCCACTTTCTTACCGTCTCCCTTCGAATTCATTTTTTTCTCTAGTATTGGAGAGGTGTTTTGCATTTTAAAATGGTATCAGATCTTCTTATAACAGGGAGGACCAGGAACCTTTTGAAATCTACTATAATTCACAAGCGGTATTCACTTGGATAGGTGCAAAATGAAGGACTTCCCTGTCGATTGCGCGTCGACGTGCAAATTAAACTTTTTAAAAAGACTTTATTATTGATAAGTCTACATTGTCAATCGACTTGTGCCCGACGAAGCAGAAGTGGTCTTTGTTCGACACAGCCTAGGATAAATTTTAAATACAAATTTCGAGATGGTGAGAAATATTAAAAAGATAAACCCACGAGTAGATAAAAAAAACTCATTTTTCAATACTTCCCCAATAGATAAATGTTTTTTTTTTAGTTTTCAAAGTTAAAATTAAATTATTTTATGAAAAATTGGTGTCATAAAATGAATGTTGCTTTCAGTATAACTACATAAGTGCGTTTTATATTTTCGAATCATAGCGGAACAATAATTTTTTATTTCCATTTAGCTATTGAAATTTTAATTTCAAAAACTCTTTGATTAGTTTAGATTGAAAATTAAATATATGCTATAAACATAAATAAAATATAAAAAAAATAATATAAATATGAACATTAATTATAAATTAATGTAAAAATTAACATACACAGATGTTTGTGAATAATTTATAATATGTATTGTAACAATGAATTCGTCTCAATTAATAAATAATTATAATCAAATTAGTCAAAAAATGAACACCAGGATTTTCACAATAAGCCAACTGCAGTAAAATAAAATAAGATTCTTGATAAAATTATGATGGAATTGGCTAACTCCACTGATGTATGTTCTCGTGATCGCGTTTGTCGTGGGGATCTCATAATACAAACAAGCTTAAAACTGAAAACACAAAACTCTAGTGTCTGAACCCAAAGTGTATTTCGGATGGTCGGTATCGGAGTTTCGACGATTTTTTCAACTCGTAAACAAGGTTATCAATCAATTCTTTGATAAATTAGTTAATATGCTCTAAGCCCACGATAGCAACAAATAGGTCAGTAACGACTACTAACTTGGGAGCTGTAGAGTTAACTAAATTAAATTCAAGAGCGAACAGAATTATTTAACCTTTTAATAAAATACAAGAAAGCAAATCAAAAGTCGGAATACATTATGAAATTTATATTACTAGTAATGTCGAGGGCGCTCCGCGCGCTCTCCTCCATCAGATTTTGAAAATTTTCAAAATGAATTTAAATACCTCGACGCGGCCTGTCAAAATATAAACTATATCGCGTGAATTGGCCGCAGGTCCAACTTCAGGGCGTCATCAACTTTTTCATAATGGGACTAGAATGTCGAGCGCGCTTCGCGCGCTCTCCCCCATCAGATTTTGAAATTTTACAAAAT